>QEPC01003457.1:808614-825833 GCA_003113815.1 Sphenodon punctatus
GGGGGGGGGGGGGGGGGGGGGGGGGGGGGGAGGGAACACGCACTAGGGAACACAAGGCAAGGCAACAACACAAGACAATTAAGGTTATTAAAGTACTTAGCTGTCAGGCAAGGGGGCCAGTCTCCACAGACACACACGCTCTGTTCACCGGCACAGAGCTCTGCAAACTGCCGGTAGATGAAGGGCTAGCTCAGCCCCCAGCATGCGCCCGCAGGCGTTCAGAGCGGCACGGCGGGGGGGGCGGGGCTCTGCAGCATCACCAGGAGGCCCCGCCTGCCACGTATCCTCAGGCCCTGGGGAAGCTGCAAGCAGCGGCGGCGGGGCTCCAGCCATCAGCCCGAAGTCTGGGCTATAGGGGGCGGGGCCTTCCGCCGGCAGCCGGCGTCAGGGGGCGGGGCGGCAAGCCCGAGGTCTGACAGCTCCGAAGTCTGCTCTGGCTGCCTATAGCATTCCGGGTATAATTCAAGGCAAGGTGCTGGTTTTGACCCTTAAATCCCTAACAGTCTGGGCCCCATATATTTGAAAGATCGCCTGTCCTTCCATGTCCCATTGCTGCCCCTAAGGCCGGACGGGAGTGCGCTCTTGCAAATTCCACCTGTTACCCTTGTCTGTAGGACAGGGGTGCGCAGGAGGGCGTTCTTGGTTGTTGCTCCAGTTTTATGGAATTCCCTTCCTGGGAGGTTCACTTGAGCATTTTCCAGAGGCATTGTAAAACTTTTTTTATTTGGAAGAACATTTGGCAGGTGGGGATGAGCATTGGTGGGGTTAATGGGTAGGGTGGGAATTTTGAGGGAAGGGAGGGACTGTTTTATTGTGTGACTGTTTATTGTTTTCTTGTAAGCCGCTCTGAGCCCTTGTGGGAAGGGTGGTGTATAAATTTGAAAAATAAATGAAAAATAAAATAAAATGAGCATCTGAGGATCCAAAGGCAGGTGAGGACTTGGGTAGACTCCAGCACAGTTGCTTGGGTAGACTCCAGCACAGCAGCTGATGTCAAAGTGGCCGTCATCAATGCCCACCATTCCTTCACAGAGTGGAGTGCCTGATGTGATGTCCACAAGTCTTCCTCCTTCAAAGGAAGGAGAGTATATTTTGTTGCAGCAGCAATTTTTGTTTAAACTGGTACCATATTTTTAAACAACCTAAGATCATTTTTATCTTCACAATGCAATCATGTATACACTGTATCTTTTCAACCTTTTAAGTAGTCATGGTATAAGAGGAAAGGTCTTCTCATGGATTGTTAACTAGCTATAAAAGATAGGAAGAATAAATGGCTTATTTTTTTCACAGCAGAGATTAGGGCTGAAGGGGAGGTGGGATTTTATTGCGAGAAAACTCACTGTTTTGAGAACTTTGACCAAGATCTCAGCCTCAGAATGAGTTCTCGAGTGAGAAAATAAAATGTTTAAAAAATCATTGCATATGTGCAAAATGTCACTTTTGCTGCCATTTTGGGCAGCAGATTGTGCATGTGCAAAATGGCCACTGCCTTTAATCCAACGACGCTCCCCTTCTCCCAATCTTATCCCAACTCCTTGCCTCCCCCCTCATCAACTACCATTTTTCTGCTCCCTCTGGAACTGTCACTCATCTGTCAGTAAAGCTCCCTATATCCATGATCTTTTCCTCTCTCGCTCCCTCCAGCTCCTTGCCCTTACTGAAACTTGGATCACTCCCTTGGACTCTGTCACGCCTGCTACCCTCTCCTGTGGGGGTCTCTCCTTCTCTCACCAACCCCGCCCTGAAGGACGGGGTGGTGGGGTGGGCCTCCTTCTTGCTAAATCCTGTCAGTTCCAACCAATTTCTCCTCCCCCCTCTCTCTCCTTCCATACCTTTGAGGCTCACTCCGTGCGCCTCTACTCCCCCCTCCATCTACGTGTTGCTGTCATCTACCGTCCCCCTGGTCCTCTCTCTTCCTTTCTTTCTGACTTTGAGTCCTGGCTCACTTTCTTCCTCTCTGTTGATATCCCCACTCTCATCCTTGGTGACTTCAACATTCATGTTGATGACCCATCTCAGCCCTCAGTCTCTCGCTTCCTCTCCCTAGCCTCCTCCTTCAACCTCCACCTTTGGACCAACTCCCCCACCCATACTAATGGCCATTCTCTTGATCTTGTCCTCTCTAGAAACTGCTCTGTCGCTGATCTCTCCTTCGATCCTCATCCTATATCAGACCACTTCCTTGCCTCTTTCAACATTTCCCACTGTCCCCCCTCCTCTTCCCCTTCTCTACGCCCCTTCCGTGACCTTCAAGCTATTGATCCCCTGGACTTTGCCTCCTCTCTCTCTCCCCTTCTTCCTACAGTCTTCTCTTCCTCCTCCCCTGACTCCGCTGTCTCTGCTCTCAACGCCTCTCTCTCCTCCACACTTGACTCCCATGCCCCTCTCTCTTCCCGCCCTGCCTTCTCCCACAACCCCCGTCCTTGGCTCACCCCTAGTATCCGCCACCTCCGTTCTTGCACTCGTGCTGCTGAACGACTCTGGCGCAAATCCCATTCTCACGCTGACTTCCTTCACTTCAAATTCTGTCTCTCCACCCTTACTTCTGCTATCTCCCTTGCTAGACAACACTACTATGCCTCCCGCATTGAGTCCTGTTCTCGGGACCCTCGCCGCCTGTTCTCTACCTTTGACTCCCTCCTCAAGCCTCCCTGTCCTCCCCCTCCTTCTTCCCTTTCTGCTCAGGATCTTGCCTCCTTCTTCACCTCCAAGATAGACAAGATCCGCCTCGACATCGCTTCCCACTCCTCTCTTCCCACTCCCACCCCTCTCCCTCCTCCCCCTCCTTCTCTCATGTCCTCCTTCTCCCCTGCCTCCCTTAAGGAAATCTCCTCTCTGCTCTCCTCCTCCAACCCTTCCACTTGCCCCCTTGATCCCATTCCTTCCCGCCTCCTCACCTCCATTACTCCCACTGTCGCCCCTTCCTTCCTGCACATCATCAACCTCTCCCTCTCTACTGGCTCTTTCCCTTCTGCCTTCAAACATGCCACAGTCTCTCCTATTCTCAAAAAGTCCACTCTTGACCCCTCTGACCCTTCTAGCTATCGTCCTGTCTCACTCCTTCCTTTTGCTTCCAAGCTGCTTGAACGTGTTGTCTACTCCCGCTGCCTTGACTTCCTATCCTCCAACTCCTCCCTTGACCCCCTCCAATCTGGCTTCCGCCCCCTTCATTCTACTGAAACTGCTCTCGCTAAGATCACCAACGATCTTCTGGTGGCTAAATCTAAACGTCTCTATTCCATTCTTGTCCTCCTTGATCTCTCTGCTGCCTTCGATACTGTTGACCACTCACTCTTGCTGGATTCCCTTCACTCCCTTGGCTTTTGTGGCTCTGTCCATAACTGGTTCTCCTCCTACCTCTCTGACCGCTCCTTTAATGTGTCTCTCTCCAACTCCGCCTCCTCCTCCTTCCCCCTCTCAGTTGGTGTTCCTCAAGGCTCTGTTCTTGGCCCTCTCCTCTTCTCGATCTATACCTCATCCTTAGGCAAACTCATTGCCTCCCATGGCTTCCAATACCACCTCTATGCTGATGACACTCAACTCTATCTCTCTACTCCCTCTCTCTCTCCCTCTGTTCAAGCTCGTCTCATCAACTGTCTCTCTGACATCTCTACCTGGATGTCTCAACGTCAACTCAAACTCAACATGGCTAAAACTGAACTCCTTATCTTCCCCCCTCATCCTTCCTCTCCTTCCTCACTGTCAATAACTATTGATGGAGTCACCATCCTGCCTGTCCCCCAAGCCCGTAGCCTAGGCTTCATCTTTGACTCAGCCCTTTCTTTTAAACCCTACATTGACTCTGTTGCTAAATCCTGTCGCTTCTCCCTCCATAACATTGCTAAGATTCGCCCTTTTCTCTCTGTCTCGTCTGCCAAAACTCTTGTTCATGCTCTGGTCATCTCTCGCCTCGATTACTGTAACCTCCTTCTCACTGGCCTTCCCCGGTCTCACCTTTCTCCCCTCATCTCTGTCCAAAACTCTGCTGCCAGGGTCATCTACCTCGCCAGTCGCTTCGACCATGTGCAGCCCCTCCTCTCTTCGCTTCACTGGCTTCCCCTTCCTGAACGAATCCTGCACAAGCTCCTAGTCTTCACCTATAAAGCTCTTCACAACCTTGCTCCCCCCTACCTCTCTGCACTTATCGCCCTCCATACTCCAGCCCGTGCACTTCGCTCCTCCTCTGTCCCTTCTCTCACCCTTCCACGCCTTCCCTGCTCCCCTAAGCGCCTTCGTCCCTTCTCACTTGCTGCCCCCCATGCCTGGAACTCCCTCCCTGTCCACATCCGCCTTGCCCCCTCCCTTCATACCTTCAAATCTCTCCTTAAAACTCACCTCTTTCGCTCTGCTCTGTCTGACTCTTTATCCTGCTGAGCCACTATTCCTATACCTACGATCGGTTTACCCTTATCCTTGCAACATGGACCTGCCTGCTGTCATTCTCATCGTAACCAAGCCAAGTACGTGCACTTGAGACCTCGCATCTTCATGAATGTTAGACCCCTTGTCTCTCCCTCTGTTCCCCTTCCTAAGTCTCTCCCCCAGCTCCTGTCTCTCAGATTGTAAGCCCTAGGGGCAGGGACCGTGTCTATTTTATTACTTTGTAAAGTGCCAGGTACACTGCTGGCGCTATATAAATGTTTGTTAATAATAATAATAATAATAATATTGCTGCCATTTTGATTAAGAGCGGTGGCCATTTTGAGAGTGTGCAAAACATTGCTTGCCATCTTGTGCATGCACCATTATTTTTTTTAGTCTTACTTTCTCACTGAGAACTTTGCAAACAATCCCAGTTCTCGATTCGTCTGATGAGATGAGATGAGAACCAGGATTTCGACGAGATTTCTGCTTTTGCAAGATCTCGTTCCAGTCCTAAGAGAGATATAAACAGCAAGGTACCCCAGGGGTCTGTACTGGGATGGGTGCTGTTTAACATATTCATTAATGATCTCAAAAAGGGGTTAAAATGCAGTGGCCACATTTGTTGATGACACACAATTATTCAAGATAAGTTCCAAATTGACTGAGAGGAGTCACAGAAGGCTACTGCATACCTAGGAGACCGAGCAATAAAAATGGCAGATATAATTCAGTGTTGCTAAATGCAAAGTGATGCACAGGGGGAAAAAAATCTTAATTACAATACACAATGTTTGATTCCGTATTAGATGTTATAATTCAGGAAAAGGAACTTTGAGTCATTATAGATAGTTATTGAAAACATCAGCTAAGTGTGAACCAGCATCAAAAAGGCAAACCATGTTTGGGATAGAAAGGGATAGAAAATAACACTGGTATATAAATGTTGAGAATTATAAGGAAAGGGATATAAAATAAATAATGCTGCTATATAACTCCATAGTGTGACTTGAATATTACATGCAGTTCTGGTCTCCTCATCTCAAAAAGTACATCATAGAAATGGAAAGAGTGTAGAGAAGAGCAACAAGAATGATCAAAGGCTTGGAATGGCTTCCATTTGAGGAGACGCTCAATTGATTGGGGCCCTTCGGTTTTCAGAAGAGATGAGTAAGGGGTATATGGTAATTTATAAAATCATGAGTGCTGCAGACCAAGTAAATAGGGAGCTGTTATTTACTCCTTATAATAGAATTATGGGTCATCCTATGAAATCAATTGTCCACACATTTAAGACAAATAAAAGGAAGTAATGTTCCACTTAACCTGTGGAACTTGTCTTCAGAATACATTGTGAAGGCCAATAGCATAACTTGGTTTAAAAAAGGATTGGAGAAATACTTACATAATAGGTCTATATATAGCTATTAGTCAAGCTGTGCAGGCGGATGTGCAGGTAGAGCTCCAGCCCCACTAGCAGGACTCTGGAACATCTGGAGCACTACCAGCAGAACAGGTTGCCCCAAACCCAGGGCACCAGCTGGAGGCAGAGCTGCAGTCCGTCTACTTGGTGGATGGCCACTGTAGCTCCGCTCCCGGCCAGGGGTTGACCTGGGCAATGCCATAAAGCTGTGGGCGGCAGTCTAGACAATCAATCCACAGCTCTATGGTGTAGGGGAGGAGTGTGCCGCATAGGCAGACTGTGGGCTGCAGCAGCTGCTGGGTCTGTATAAACCCAATGGAGGTGGGGCTGCATGCGGAAGATGCAGGACTGGCCACCCCTGGAGCAGGCCCAGTGGTGGCAATCCCAGGGTCCATGTAAAGACAGATGGAAAGAAGTTGTTATAATGTTGTACAATACAGTGATGAAGTATAGAGGAAAGTGCCAAATTGACCAAATGGGAGAGACTGTAAGACAAATACATAGAACAAAACCACACCCATCAGGATTGCAAGATTACATAGAACAAAACCACACTCCAACAGGTGAACAATAAAAAACACAGCTCAAAAAGGACTAGACAAAAAAAGGAGACAAAACAGATGAAATTGGGAAAGAATCTGAGAGTCACAGGATGGAAAAGATGACTGCCAACAGGAAGAGTAGCTGTTCTGCTGGCTTAATGAAGTATATTGCACATCAGGTTGGGTTTGATCCCTCTTTTTTTCCTTTGGCTCACAGTGTTGCAGCCCCTTACTGGGTGGAGGAATTGTTGCTGTGATGTAAGTTCCTTTGAACAACAGGGACAGGCAGAAGGAAAAAGAAGTCATTTTTTCTCTTCCTTCCCCAAAATGAAAGAGGTCCTCAAGCAAAGAGGAGTCAAATTAAATAGATGGGGTTGCAAAGTCTTAAAAGTGGAAGGAGGGGAGGAGAGACTTAAATAAGGTCAGGTAATGAGACCTCTGACTTTTGTTTCAAAAGAAATATGTGAAACTCAAAATTAGGAGGCTGGGGAAAATCGAGAGCAAAAACAAAGAGATAATTGAAGTGTTTCATTCACAGGGAAGAGATTGCATTTGAATTTTGTTCTTTCAGGTGATACTTATATTGGAATTAAATTGATTGCAACAGTGTGATGAATACTCATGTAATTTTTTTCCCTTGCAGAATCTATAATAGCAGACGTTCAGAAAAAGATTACAGATGCTTTTGAGGTGTTTGACCATGAATGCAATAAAACAGTGGATGTCAGGTTTGGAAATCTTTTTGTAGTAATATATTAAAGTATCTCAGGCATGGTAAAACCCTTCCAAATCTTAAACTGCTTTAACAAGAAATGAAATTAAAATAATATTTTGTTTTATATATTCAAAATCAACAGAAAATAGATTTTGATATAGTATTCACAACAACCTTTTTTGAGTAACTAGAACATAACTTTTTATTTTATACTTGCAAAGTCTAATATATCTGTGAAATGCTAAAATAAGGAAAATATTGAATAAATAGGTTGGGACAAAGTTAAAGTTGTTTGACATTTGATTACTCTGTTGTCATATCAATATAAAAAATTTAAAGTTTTAATTTCACATTTCCTATTTTCATCTCCAAAATATTTTAATTTATTGTGAAGGTTTTGCAGGATTGGAGCCTATGGCTCTTTGTCAGCTGCTTAGTTTTACACGTGTGGTTTCATCCACTTCAAAGGAACTACTCACACATACTTATAAGTATTTGCAGGATCAGGACATGAAGACAGCTGGAGATTTAAAAAAACAAACATTTTTGCCATGTTGTTACACAGTATTACTAGATGAAGTCATTTTTTTTTTTTACACTTTCATTAATCTTAGCGAATTTCCAGTTATCTAAGTCAGCAGTTTTCCAATAACTGAAGAAGGCTTATTTATTGTTTAGCAAGTTCTGACTATTCCTCAAATATCAAATAAAATACTTTTTAAATCATACTTAATGTGGAGTGTAGCAGGGGGTCTCCCAGGGCCACACGGGGCACTGGGGTCTTGCTCTGGGGAATTAGCTCACCCCTCTGCTACACTGTTTCAGTCCGAGCCTCGGCTGAAAACCCCTCTGAGACAGGAGGGTACCCTCTTCTAGGACACAACACACAGTCCAGAGGGTATTAGTCTACAGTCCTTTATTAGACCCTGTGTCCAATGTACCAGGGACTGCCGGCTCAATCGCCTCCAACCTGCAGATCCAGGTCTGTCTCTCCAGGCTCAGGAGCAACACAGACCATCAACCCCCGAAGTCCATCCACCCAGGCCTCTAAGCCCCAGGCTCTGGCCAAGCCTTCCCCAGGAAAGAGGCTTCCTCCTGGGCACAGCCTTTCCCGCCTGCCTGGGTTCCTCAGGTTCTCCAACTTTCAGTACCTTGGAAAGCATAGAGCAGGCCGGCTTCTTCAGGGAGATGTTGCTCCTCCAGCTCCCTAGAGACCCTCTCCTCTCTGCCTTGTCTCACCTTTATATACAGGCAGAGTGTGGGCATGGCCAGGCTTCCTCTCCACAGCCTTAAAGGGCCAGTAACCTGCCCACTCTGTCCCAGGGTTTCTCAGCCTGAGCTATGGGGTTGGTTCTGCCACCCCCTTGGGCATGCTCAGCCCTCCAGCATACCCCTCAGCCCCATTCTTAAAGGGGCAGCAGCCCCACAGGACTGCTCCCTGCTACATGGAGACTCATAATATATACCACCACATACATCATATTTGGTCCGCATGCACGTGCGTATTTATTTGAGAATCAAAACAGGAAAATCTGCTTGATGTCTTAACCTGTTTAGCAAGTTCTGATTATTCCTCAAATATCAAATTTCTTCTGACTATGGGTATTTTCAGACGTGACGGGCCTAGAGGCCCACCACGCTGAACCACGGTCTGGGATACATTTTGGATCCCAGACAGGAATCTGCCCGGCCATCCTTTAGACGTGCCGGCAGATTCCTACAGGGGATTGGGGGCGGGGCCGCGCGACATGTGGCCGCACAGCCCTGCCCCCTCCCCCGCGCCCCCCCAGCCACCTGCCCTTCGGGAGACAGGCCAATCTGGCCACCACGCCCGATCCCACATCGTGGTCTGGGCCACGATCTGGGATCGGCAGAAGGTAACAAACGTTACTTCTGCTGATCCCGGATCGTGGTTGCGCTAACCATGATTCCGGAGGTTAATCTGATTCCCGCCGGAGGTTCACTGGGGTGAACCTCTGGCGGGAATCCTTTAGACTTTACGGGCCTCTCCTCCAACACGGGATTGACTGTGGGAGGGAGGCCTGTAACGTCTGAAAATACCCTATGCTACCAGTAGCATAGGTGGTATGTCTTATGAGTCTCCACATTAAGTATAATTGTAAAAGTATTTTATTTGATATTAGAGAAATAGCCAGAACTTGCTAAACAATTAGGAAGACTTCTTCAGTTATTGAAAACCTGCTGACTTAGATAACTGGAAATTCGCTAAGATTAATGAAAATGTTTAAAAAATGCCTGTGGGTGATTTCAGACATTACGGGGCCCGTTGGCCCCGTACCGAAATCACCCCATTCATTCCCCGCCGGGGTCACCCCGTCACGCCGTAACAGACGTGCCGGGGGGATCCCGGTGGGGAATCTGGGAGAGGGCGGGGCTGCGCGGCGCAACGTGCGGCTGCACGGCCCCGCCCCCTCCACGCTCCCGCCGCCCTCCCTCCGGGGAGATGGGCAGGTGGCGGGGCCAATGCGGCCGCCGCGACAGGCCAGATTCGCCATGGCCCAGGATCCCGCCAGGGATCCCGGGCCGTGGCGTCCGGCCAGACGTTACTTTTTGTTGGTCCCCGCTGGGGATCCTTTGACCACGCTTCCCGGGACATTCCCCCCGCTAGCCCGGGAAGCGTGGTTCAAATTGACCCCATGTGCGTATTGAGCGTGGCGAACATCTGGCGGCCGCCAAACAGACTTTCGAGACACATTGACCACAGGTGGGTATTCACCGTGGTTCACTGTGATCTCGTAACGTCTGAAAATACCCTGAGGAAGAGCTCTGTGTGGCCTGAAACCTTGCTTATTACCACCAACAAGAGATGGTCCAATAAAAGATATCATTCAATTCACTTTGTCTCCCTGTTTAGCATGGAAGGAGTTCTTAAATTGTTCTTTCCCCTCTGTTGTTGTTCCCATCCACTAGATGCTTATTTTTTCTATTATTTTGTTCTTTACTTTCTTTCTTTCATAGCCATGGTATTTATTATAGCCTTCATTTTTTTGTAAAATTAATAAATATTTGGGAGAAAATGAGAACAATAATATGGCGTGACTAAACTTATTTTTCATCTTTCTTGTGATAAGCAATAAGAAAGGCATATGGAAGCTAGTATACTAACTGTAACAAACATACTACCTGATGTCAAATCTATTATCCTAAAGATCATAAATACCTGCTTTTTTGTCCTTATCTGCTTGAGAAATGCTATTTTGTTTACCTCAAGGTTTTATTAACACATTAATAATAGTAATAATAACTGGTGACTATGTTGTGTCAGAAGATGGCAGTACAGCACAATTTTAACTACGTTTGCCAAAGTATTATAAATCTAATCCTCTGGAACATCAGATACCCTTAAAGAAGAGGGAAGATTTTAACTTACTTGGACAGGACTAGCACTAATTAGACCGCTAATTAATGGCCCATTGGTCTGACCCAGTATTTAACATCTTATGTTCTAATTTTGCCTGAACCTTACGCAAGCACAAACAAAGCTATTAAGAAACTAGACATAGGACAGAAGATGCTCTTCTCTGACTTATGTGATTTATGCTGTGAGATTTATTTATTTATTTATTTATTTATTAGGAAAGGGGCAATTTTTGCAAACGTTTGGCCTATAAAACATTATCTCCTAGTTGATCAATATGGTGTAGTGACAGAATTCACTAGCAGTGTAAGACTGCTTGCTGACAGCTAATATCTTTAGTTTTTATATATATATATAGCATCCCCCTATCATGGACTCAGACTGCTTTACATATAACAGATTAACACAATTTTTAATCCTCACAACAACCCTGTGACGTAGGTTAGGCTGAGAGAATATTGTGACTGGCCCAAGGTCACCCAGTGAATTTCTGGCTAAGGCAAGACTTGAACCAGGGTCCCCCCTACCCCCAGGTACTGCATACTTAGCCATTACACCACACTGGCTATCATTTATTTATTTATTTATTTATTTATTTTAAACATTTATTAGCCGCCTCATATGCCTACTGCATCCCGGGGTGACGTACAATTCAGTAAAAACATTCATAAAAATAAAAACAATTTTTAAAAACAACACACAATTTAAAACCTCAAGACGGTTAGGAAAAATAAATAAAAATAGAAATAAGGGTCGGGAAGAGCTAAAAACCCTAACCCACCCTCCCTAAAGGCCTGGGCGAACAGCCAGGTTTTACAAGCCCGCCGGAATGTTAAAAGGCTTGGGGCCAGGCAAGCTTCCTCCGGGAGGGAATTCCAAAGACGCAGCCCCTTCCTCCGGGAGGGAATTCCAAAGACGCGACCCAGCCACCGAGAATGCCCTCTCCATTGTGGCCCCCCGCTTGACACGGGGGACCTCCAATAAGGCACCCCCGGCAGACCGAAGGAGCAGCTCTGGGGCGCAGAAGGCAAGGCGGTCCCTGAGGTACGAGGGACCGAGACCGTGAAGGGCCTTATAGATCAATACCAATACCTTGAACCTGGCTCGGCACGCTACAGAGTAGAGTCCGGAGCACAGGTGTTATATGCTCCCAACGACCCGTCCCCATCAGGAGCCGGGCTGCTGCATTCTGCTGCATTTCTCATCGTAACCCAGCCAAGTACGTGTACCTGAGACCTCGCATCTTCATGAATGTTAGACCCCTTGTCTCTCCCTCTGTTCCCCTTCCTGTATCTCTCCCCCAGCTTCTGTCTCTCACATTGTAAGCCTTAGGGGCAGGGACCATGTCTATTTTATTACTTTGTAAAGTGCCAGGTACACTGCTGGCGCTATATAAATGTTTGTTAATAATAATAATAATAATAATTAATAATAAATTCTACACTAGCTGCAGCCTCCGGACCAGGAACAAGGGCAGCCCCACGTAGAGCGCATTGTAGTAGTCCAGCCTCGAGGTGACGAAGGCATGGATGAGGGAGGCCAGGTGCAATTCTAATATAAATGTTGACATGGACCTCTCAATGGACACAACTACCCCAGCCTACAGTCTCCTTTTGCTAGGTTAATAGTATTTATTTATATTACATTTTAATCCCACCCTTCTTCAGGGACTCAGGGCAGCTTACAACATAAGAAATATAAAATACAGTCAAATACATTTAAAATCCCTTAAAACCCACATCATCCCAAACACCCACCCCACCCCACCCTTTATCCCGACATACGAACCAACAATCCTCCTTCCCAAACTCCTGTACCCAAGCCCACCCTATTCCTGCCCACCAAATGCCTGGCCAAACAAAAAGGTCTTACATTTCCTCCGAAAGAAGAACAGGCTCAGGCTGATCTCCAAGGAAAGGGAATTCCATAATTGTGGGGCAGCAACTGAGAACGCCCCCCTGCATGCCCTCATTATAGAAACTTCATGGGTAGTTGGCACTTGCAAGAGGGCGCCCCTGGCTGACCTCAGAGGCCATGACGGTACATGGGGAAAGAGGCAGTCTTTCAGATACCTGGGCCCAAGCCGTTTAGGGCTTTATAGGTTAAAATCAGCACTTTGAATTGTGCCCGGAAGACAGTGCAGACTCTGGAGCACCGGTGTAATGTGTCCCTGACAGAAGGTGGGCCGCCCCATTCTGCGTCCGCCTTCTTCCAAGCTGCCTTCAAGGGCAGTCCCACGTAGAGCACATTGCAGTAGTCTAGCCTCGAGGTTACAAAGGCATGGACGACAGTGACCTGATCCGACTCCAATAGAAAAGGTTGCAGCCTTCTCACCAGATGAAGTTGGTAAAAGGTGTTCCTGGCCACCACCGCAACCTGACAGTCTAGGTGCAGTAGTATATCTAAGAGCACCCCAAGACTGTAAACCTGAGTGACCAGGGAGGCCGGACTCCATTAGTGACAGGAATTCCCACCTCCCCCAGGTCACAAGATTTATTATTTTATTTATTTATTTTCTTTCATTTATACCCCACCCCTCTCACACACAGGCGACGTGGGATGGCGAACATAAACAGAATAAAACAATAATACATTATAAACATAAATACATTATAAACATAAATATATAAATATAATATAAAATACAAATATTCATAAAAACCATAGCAGCAATAATTTTTTAACCCATTCTATGAAAAGCATAACCCTCCCACTCCCTATCAGCCCATCCCACTCCTCCCTCCCTCTGCCAAATGCCTGACGGTAGAGCCAGGTCTTACAATTTTGTCCGAAAGCCAGGAGATCTGGGCCAACCAGAATATGGGCCAACCATCATCACCTCGGTCTTGTCTGGATTTGGCTTCAATCGGCTCTCCCGCATCCAGTTCCCAGCAGCAGCCAGGCACCGGTTACACACTGAGACTGCAGGACCTGGGTCAGATGAAAATGAGAGAGCTGGGTATCCTCAGCATATTGATGGCACCTCACTCCAAATCTCCATATAATCTCTTCCAGGGGCATCAGATACACATTCAACAGAAGTGGAGACAAGATGGAACTCTGCGGGACCCCACAAGGGAGGTCCTGAGGGGATGACGAGCCACCACCTATCACCACCTTCTTGGTTAAGAACATAAGAAGTGCCATACTGGGTCAGACCAATGGTCCATCTAGCCCAGCATCCTGTCTCCGACAGTGACCAACCACGGTGACTTGGGAGAAGCACCCAACAGGTCACAATGAGGGATCCATTCCCTGTAGTTTTCCCCCAGCTCCCATCCTGTTCCCTGATCCTGTCTGGCTAATAGCTGCTAATGGACCTATCTTCCAGAAACTTGTCCAAACCTCTTTTGAACTCTGCTATGGTACTGGCCCTTACCACAGCCTCTGGCAGTAGATTCCACAACCCAATTATACGCTGAGTGAAAAAATATTTTCTTTTATTTGTTTTAAACTTGCCACCCATGAGTTTCATGGAGTGTCCCCTAGTTCTAGTACTAGCTGAGAGGGTAAATAACTGCTCCTTGTTTATTAGTTCCACACCACTCATGATTTTATAGACCTCTATCATATCTCCTCTCAGTCGTCTCTTCTCCAAACTGAAGAGCCCCAACCTACCAAGCCTCTCCTCATACGGGAGCCCTTCCATGCCCTTGATCATTTTTGTTGCCCTTCTCTGTACCTTTTCTAGTTCAGCTATGTCTTTTTTGAGATGGGGCGACCAGAACTGCACACAATATTCGAGGTGCGGTCGCACCATTGATTTGTATAGAGGCATTATGACATCCTCAGTTTTATTCTCTATCCCCTTCCGAATAATTCCTAACATTCTGTTTGCTTTTTTGACTGCTGCTGCGCACTGCGCTGTGGATTTCATTGTATTGTCCACAACCACCCCCAGATCCTTTTCCTGAGTGGTAACTCCTAGCTTAGTACCCAGCATTGTGTACGCATAGTTTGGATTATTTTTCCCTACGTGCATCACTTTGCACTTGTCCACATTAAATCTCATTTGCCATTTAGATGCCCAGGCACCCAGTGTCGTAAGATCCTGTTGCAGTTCCTCACAGTCTGCTCGTGTTTTAACTACCTTGAATAACTTGGTGTCGTCTGCAAATTTGATCACCTCACTCTTAACACCCTTTTCCAAATCATTAATGAATACATTAAACAGCACCGGTCCCAATACAGATCCCTGAGGCACACCACTTTTTACATCTCTCCATTGTGAAAACTGACCATTTAGTCCTACCCTTTGCTTTCTATCTTTTAACCAGTTTCTGATCCATAGTAAGACACTACCTCCTATCCCATGACTTTTTAATTTTCTCAAGAGTCTCTCATGAGGGACCTTATCAAATGCTTTCTGGAAATCCAGGTACACTATATCTACTGGGTCTCCCTTGTCCACATGCTTATTTACACCCTCAAAGAATTCCAACAGGTTAGTGAGGCATGACTTACCTTTACTAAATCCGTGTTGACTCTTCCCCATTAAGCCATGTTTGTCAACATGCCCTGTAATTCTGTCCTTAATGATGGTTTCCACCATTTTGCCTGGCACAGATGTCAAGCTTACTGGTTTGTAGTTTCCAGGATCGCCTCTGGATCCCTTTTGAAATATCGGGGTTACATTTGCCACTCTCTAGTCCTCTGGTACAGTGGCAGATTTTAGTGACAGGTTGAAAATTACTAACAGTAGGTTTGTGATTTCATATTTGAGTTCCTTCAGAACTCTGGGATGAATGCCATCTGGCCCTGGTGATTTCTTAGTATTTAGTTTGTCAATTTGCCCTAGAACATTCTCCAACGTCACATTGATTTGTAACAGCTCTTCCAATTCCTCACCCACAAAGCAAGGATCCGGTGTGGGTACCTCCCCAAAATCCTCCGCAGTGAAGACCAGCGCAAAGAACTCATTCAGCTTCTCTGCAATGTCCTGAGTGCCCCTTTTACTCCCTTGTCATCTAATGGCCCAACTGACTCCCTAGCAGGCTTCTTGTTTCTGATGTATTTGAAAAAGTTTTTGTTGCTTGTTTTTGCCTCTTTAGCAAGCCTCCCTTCAAAATCTCTCTTGGCCTGCCTTATTAGCTCTTTACATTTACGTTGCCAGTGTTTATGCTCTTTCGTATTGTTTTCATTGGGATTAGCCTTCCATTTCTTAAAGGATGCCTTTTTGGCTCTAATCGCCTCCTTCACCTCCCCATTTAACTACAGTGGAAGACGTTTGGTCTTCCTGCTTCCTTTTTTAACTTGCGGGATGCATTTAATCTGGGCTTCCAGAAGGGTGCTTTTAAACAGCCTCCACGCCTCTTGCAACTGGGCTTTCTAGTTTCTTTTTAACTAATTTCCTCATTTTGTCATAGTCTCCCTTTTTAAAGTTAAATGCTACTGCTGTACTTTTCTTTCTCTTTCTCCCTACAGAAATTATGTCAAATGTGATCATATTATGATCGCTATTGCCTGGTTCTCCCAGTCAGGAATGGGCAGAACCAATCAAGAGCAGTCCCACACACCCCAGCCAGGTCCCGCAGCCATGTCAACAGCACCCCATGGTCAACGGTATCAAAGGCCGTTGAAAGATCTAACCGAATCAGCAGGGTAAAATTCTTCCTGTTGCTTTCCAATCAGAGATCATCAACCAAGGCCATAAAGCACAGTCTTAGTGCCATGCCCAGGGTGCAAACCTGACTGACATGGGTTCAGGAAGCCAACAGAATTGAGATGCACCCAGAGCTGCAAGGTGACCACCCATTCAATACCCTTCCCTAAAAAGGGGAGGTTAGAGACAGGGTGATATATGGCTGGGTAGTCAACATCAAGAGATGGTTTCTTGAGCAGAGGGCAGACGACCGCAGTCTTAAAGCTGTCAGGCACCCTGCCCTCCCTAAGAGAGGCATTGATAACCCCAGCCAACAACACCCCCAATGTCTCCCGACTGGCTTTCACCAGCCAGGACAGGCATGGATCTAATTCACAACTGGTCATCTGCACCCCTGCACATCCTTGACATTACTGGGCGAGATTAATTCAGGTAAACTGGAAAAGTAAACTGGAAAAGACTGGGCCTCCTCAACCCCAAACCTTGACTCTGCACTCAGACTAGCAGTGCCCAAGTCAATCCAAATACTAGTGACTTTGTCTGCAAAGTAGGTGGAAAAATTGTCACAGCAGGCAGCCAATGGTTAACTCCAGATAGAGACAGCCAGTATTTAATAAGCTATTCAACACCCAGAAAAGCTCTGCTGGACGACACTTTGCAGATGCTATGAAGGCAGCGAAGAAAGCTTTCTTCGCTGCTCCCACAGCCATAGCATAGTCCTGCAAAAAGAGTCTATGCCTCAGTTAGTCGGCTTTGGCACGAGTTGAGCGTCATCTGTCCCCAGTGGTTCCAAGAGGTCCTGAGGGAGTTAACCTTGGACTTGGACGGTTACTCTGTGAATGAGCTAGTCCAGCATTGGAACAGCTTGCTGAAGGAAGCCATCGACAGGGTGGCTCCGAGACGCCCTCTGCCTCGGTCTCATCACCGCAGGACTCCTTGGTTCACTGAGGGACTGCGGTGTATGAAGCGTGTAGGCAGGAGGCTAGAGCGACGCTGGCGTCGGACTCGATCTGACTCCAACCGTCTTCTCCATAGGGCCCACTTGCGGTCCTATGTTGAGGCTGTGAGGACAGCAAGGAAGGAGTTCCTTGCTGTTCTCATAGCGTCTGCGAAGTCATGCCCAGCGGAGCTGTTCCGGGTGGTGCGGGGGCTGGTTAGTCCGGCCTCCCTCCGCCTGGATGGGGACTTGTCCC
>QEPC01003457.1:838571-854691 GCA_003113815.1 Sphenodon punctatus
CACCCCCAGATCCTTTTCCTGAGTGGTAACTCCTAGCTTAGTACCCAGCATTGTGTACGCATAGTTTGGATTATTTTTCCCTACATGCATCACTTTGCACTTGTCCACATTAAATCTCATTTGCCATTTAGATGCTCAGCACCCAGTGTCGTAAGACCCTGTGGCAGTTCTTCACAGTCTGCTCATGTTTTAACTACCTTGAATAACTTGGTGTCGTCTGCAAATTTGATCACCTCACTCTTAATGCCCTTTTCCAGATCATGAATGAATACATTAAACAGCACCGGTCCCAATACAGATCCCTGAGGCACACCGCTTTTTACATCTCTACATTGTGAAAACTGACCATGTAGTCCAACCCTTTGCTTTCTATCTTTTAACCAGTTACCGATCCATATTTAGACACTATCTCCTATCCCATGACTTTTTAATTTTCTCAAGAGTGTTTTATGTGGGACCTTATCATCTCTGACTCATGCTATTCTGTAAGGTACTCTAATAAAAAAGGTTAGCGACACTGTACTGTGCCTGCCTCCTTGGCGCTGGAATAGACAGGGAGGAATTCCTTTACAGAACCCACAGTAAGAAGAAGAACTTTCAGTGGAGAGGAATTTTGAGATAAGTGAACACTGATAGAGCCCAAGACAGCATCACTGGATTAGTGGAGACTTCCCTTACGCTGATGTCCCTGGGTGTTTAGGTTGTTTCTAGTACCAAGTCTTTTACTAGTGATGAAACATTTCTTCAACAGGGAAATGCTTTTCCAGGATAAAATTAAGATGGCTGACTTAAGCAAGACAAATCTAGGAGTAATAGTGGATAACTTGTTTCATAAATCACATACTTATGCTTTAGTTTGTGGTCATAGGAGAAGCTACTTGTTCTTATTATTTTTTCCCTTCAGCATGAGAATGAAGGCTACATGGCCTTGTGCCAAACAGGTGCAGTGACACACTGTAGTAAATGGTAATGGTGGATGCTCAGACCCCGCAGCATCAAGCCTAATGGTTTTGAATCTTAAATTTGATTTATCTGCCATATAATCTTTTGTTTTTCTGCTGTTTTAAAATGTGATGCCTTAGTACTCATCTCTGTACATTTCCTTTTACTAAGTTACCACATTTGTTCTCCTCTCTATTTGGTACCTGATTGCCTAAAGGAGGCTGTGGTTAGACCCCTGCTCAAGAAACCATCTCTTGACGCTGATGCTCCTGCCAGTTATCGTCCGGTCTCTAACCTTCCCTTTTTAGGGAAGGTTTTGAACGGGCTGTGGCACGGCAGCTCCAGGAACATCTGGACCGCACCGGTTNTAATTTGAATGAAAAAGATTCAGTCTGACCACCAGCTGGCTGGCCAACTGCAAACTCTCTCTCTCAAGAACTGAAAGAGAGATAAAATGGCGACTGTGGAGTCACTTTTATATATGCTCTGGTCTCTGTAGCAGCAGGCAACCCCCACCCTCACACCACGTGAGAGAAAAATCCCGCGCTGAGTGAGACACTGAATAAAATACACAATAAACCACACAGAGCACTCTCCACTTGCCCCCCCTGCAGTTGCCGTTCCAGCGGCCAATAGCACACACACACACACACACACATCACAACAGTCACACACACACACATCCATTGCTCCCCCTCCTGCCCACAGGGCACCAAGGGCTACTGCCCATATAACGTTAATGTTTCTACTGGTTGCCTCTCCATAGAGCTCCATGAAATACTGCCCCAAGTGATCCTGGCAATACTTTGCTCTTTACTGTGCACACGCGGTAGACGACAGTCCCTAGCCGCCCAAAGTGCGTTCTTCCAACCCTTACAGGTCTCCTTCAATGAGCCTCTGGCTCTCCAAGTCCCCTCCCAGGCTCCCCCACAAGTCCCGACCTGCAAGTGACCCTCCCCCGCAAGTGACCAAAGTGGTGCTTTGCAGTTTGTGCATGCGCAGAGCCTAGGAGCTCACTCGTGCATGCACAGTTCTCCAGCCCGGAGAACTGCACATGCGCGAGCTCCAGCCTGCTCTAAACAGGACGTTCAGAGCACTGGAGTGGCTTGAAACAGCCACACCGACCTCTGAATGCACGGAACAGGATTTTTGGGAAGGTACTGGGCGTGGGGGGCCAGGAGGGGCATTGCCCCATGCAACCTAGGGGTAGCACCATGCCTGACCAAATCATCCCTGTGCTGCTGGTTGAAGACCCGCAGGTCCTGGTTTCACTGGGCACTTGCAGATAGGGCTTCCATCTGCGTCTTTTGCAGTTGCAAACCTGTAGCAAGGCAACAAGGAAAGCTATTAGCTCAGACTGTCATACCTGCCCTTCCCACCCAATGTGACAGCCCTCCTCCTGCACAAAGAAAAGCAGGAATGAGTACCTCACTTAGGCTGCTGCTGTGGCAGGATCGGAGCAGCACACAATTCCTCTTCCTCAATCACTATAGAAGAGTGAAGGAGCTGCCATTAGTGTCTCCCTCCACACCAGCCATTTTGGTTTCCACCCCACCCCAAGCCATAGTGCCTCTCCACCCCCACCCCAGCCTACCAGCCTGCGGTCCCAGAATGGTGCCTTCCCACCCATTTCCCATGCATACTGTTCGCTTCCGGTGCTGCTGTGTCCTGGGGAGCATTCTGCTGCTCTCCAGCATTCTCTGGCCACCTGTGCACACAGTAAAGAAACCCCCCCACATATAGTTAGATAGCAGTAAACAAAAGGCTTTATCGTGCAGCTGTGCAAATGTAGCCCCCCCCCATGCATTAACTTACCGTTTCCTCTACCACCCCTATAAATATGCCCGCCATGTCCTCTGTACTCTCCATGAGCACCACTGGTAGCTCCTCTACCAAAGGCTGGCTAGATTTAGAGGACAGATCATCAGTCATGGTGCTCCTGTCCTTGCTGACTGTGCTGGCTCCGGGGCGAGAACAGTCACAGAGGGATGTCTGTCCGTGGTTGTGTGTTGAGTGTAGGAGCAGTTGCAGTGGGGGAACTTTATCCACCTGCTTCTGGCCTTGGTGAAGGTGCAGCCATACAGACGAGATGCCATGATGGCTCCATCAATGCACAGGAACTGGTCCATTAGCTCATAGTAGAGAGATGTTTGCCTCCCATGGTCATAGGCAAAATTGTTGTTTTGGATTTCATTGTGCCCCCTGCACAAGTTCTTGGCCCACTGCCGGCACTGGTTAGTATCCCTGGAGTGCTATTTGTACTGAGATCTCCTGAAACACCACCTTGTTCCGATAGCACTTGACCAGGGAATATTGTACCTTCTGCTTCCCCACCCCCATAGATCAGTGAAGGCCTTGGTCTCTTCTTCGCTCCAGGGAATACCTCTGGTGGGCAGCTTTGTAGGAAAGTGCTGAAATGCCTCAGATCCTAAGTTCTTATTTAGTGATTCCACTTTGATGCAGCCTGGGTGTGTATCCTATGTATAAGACAACACAGAGGTCATCTCAAGGAGCTACAGTACACAGGCTTTTGTTTTTATTTAATAAACTAAAAAACTAAACTAAACTGCCTAACTGAGTCAGACCAATGGTCCATCTTAGCCCAGTATTGTCTCAACATCAGGTCACAAATTCGGGTCCAAATCCAGCTCTTCCAGGGTCTCTGGCAGAGGCCATCCCGGCGTGCTACCTGAGACCCCTCCAATCCCCCAGCAGAGACCTCCCCCAGGTGTGCTACCAGGGATTCTGAAGTGGAGATGCCGGGGATTGAACCTGGGACCTTATACAGTTATCGGCCGGTCTCTAACCTTCCCTTTTTAGGGAAGGTTATTGAACGGGCTGTGGCACGGCAGCTCCAGGAACATCTGGACTNGAGACGGAGGGGGCAGCCCTGGAGTACCCCGAGCCCCACCGGGACCCCGGTCCGGTGCCCCTGTACGTGAACGCCGAGAACCCCAGGGAGTTCCGTTACGCAAAGTGGATCCGGGACGCCCTGGCGAGGCATATCGCCTGGGGGGCCCAGGTGTGAGGACTTCCCCCCCAGGCCCACCCCCTGGGGGTACCTTGGCCTTGCCCCTGCACGGTTGGCCCTCGCTCACCCACAAATGGGCCCGGCAGCCATTATAGTGCAAACCCCGTTTATTGCACCCACCCTGACCCTCCACCCAGGTTGTTCCCTGTCCCCTACAGTGCCCCCCATCACACTGCCCTCCCCCTCCCACCCATTCCCCTCACCCCCTCTTGTTTCCTTGGTCATCCCCGTGAGCGCCCGGTGGGGGCCATGGAGCCCTGGGAGCTTTCCTCCCCACCGCTGTCCGTGTTCCCTGCAGTGTCCTGTGCCGCCTCCTGGTCCAGCAGAGGGGCCGCCAGTGAGGGGGAGGGGTGGGCCGGGACCCGGGGTGGCCCCCTGGGAGGCTGCACCCTCCGGAGCGCAGGGGGCACCGGGAGGCGGATGCGCAGCCCCTGAGGGCGCGGGGGCGGCTGGGGCTCCTGGGCAGAGGGTGGGCCCACTGAGGGTCCCGGCATTGGGACCTGGGCAGGCAGGGTGCCCGGGGATGCGCCTGCCATCACATAGGCGCACACCGTGCTGGCGTGCAGGAGCAGGGAGGTCCCAATATCGTGGGACTTATCCATCTTCGCCGACTACTCCCGCACCATGCCTGTGGTGGCCCTCTCCAGCCTCCTGAGCGCCTCCACCTGCCTGCTGTGTTCCCGGTGCTCCCGCCTCTGCTCCAGGCGCACCTCGGCCTGGAGCCTCCTGTCCCTCACCTCCGCCCACTCCAGGGACCGCTCAATGGCCACCTCCATCTGGTCCACGGTCGCTATCATTCTCTCCCCCTGGTCCGCCAAGGGCTGGACGATCTCCTCCACTTGTTCCTCCCTCTGCCTGCGGACCCGTGCCCGGTACTCCCTCATGCCACGGGCCCTGGGGATTCTGGCTGCCGGGGTTGCCCTGTTGGTACGGGAGGANGGCGGGCCGCAGGGAGAGCATGACACCAGTGCTCCGGGCTCTGCACTGGCTGCCTATAAAGTACCGGGCTAGGTTCAAGGTGCTGGTTTTAACCTTTAAGGCCCTTCACGGCCTGGGTCCTGCTTATCTGCAGGACCGCCTCACTCCCCATGTGCCCGTGCGACCCTTGAGAGCGTCCGTGGGAGCCTTTTTGGAGGTTCCCCAAGCGAGGCGGATGGCCACTGATGTTAGATCTTTTTCGGTGGCCGCCCCTGTGCTGTGGAATTCACTCCCGGAGGAGGCTCGATTGGCTCCCACTCTCCTGCTGTTTCAGCGTGTATGTAAGACCTGGCTGTTCCATCAGGCATTTGGCGAGGGGTAGCGGTGGGGTGGGGTGGGGAGTTTCCTCACATACTGTATTTTTAAATTGTTTTAAATTTTTTATATTGTTTTTATTGAATGTTGTTCGCTGCCCCGGACTGCCCTGAGGGCAGGAGGGGTGGGATATACATTTAAAATAAATAAATAAATCTAACCTACAGCCATTGACCCAGGTTCACTGCATTTCCCCCATTGCCACTACTGGAGAAAACACAGTGAACAGAGGTCCCTACATACAGCAAAATTGAACCATAGGTACGTCATAAAACACTCCACCAATAGACATCGTCTCAGTCTTTGTGAAGCATCAGAAAGTTTGTTTATTGATTTAAATAATGAGAGGAAAGTTAATTTTTGCCATCTCTTTTGTTGAAATGTTTCAGTAGTCATAATTAAAAGAAACTATTCAATAATGGGAAGAGAGTGTTTTATGTAGAGAGATTTGGTGCACCCACACCTTGAATACACACCTTGAATACCGAGGAGCAATCTGGTTTTACTCCATCTTGAAAAGGATATAGTGTAATTGAAAAAAGTACAGAGAACAGTAACAAAGGTGATCAGAGTTTTGGAACAATTTCCATCTATGGAGAGGCTCCAGAGATTAGGTTTTTGCAGCTTAGAAAGAGATGACTGAGGGAGGATATGATAGAGGTTTATAAAACCATGAACGGTGTGGAAAAAGAAAATAAGGAGCTGTTTATCATTTCTCATAATACTAGAATCAAAGGACAACAAATAAAAACAAAAGGAATGGCTTTTTCACAGAACAACATTAACCTGTGGAAATCTTTGTCAAGGGATGTTATGAAGGCCAGAAGTTCAATAACTGGGTTCAAGAAAAGATTGGATAAGTTCATGGAAGATAAACTTGTTGCTCCCATTTCCTTGAGTGGTGGAAATTTCCAGGGTAGCACTTTCTTGGGTTGGTTTGCTTTTCAGAAGAGGGAGACTGGACTCTTACGATGCCTATAGATAGTCATTCATTTTAAGGTGGCCACTGACATATCCCCAGAATACAGGACACAGGAGGAGAGAACACAGGACATGAGGAGAGGAAGAACGCAGCTGGCTCAGGACTCCATCCCCCAGCCAGGACTGAACAACAAGCGCTGGGTGAGGAAGGGGATGCAACGGTACTAGCAAAATCCTGGTCATGGGTGCATATTTTAAAAATTCACCTGGATGGAGTTGGGTGGATCAAGAAGTGATTATGTCCTGGAAAATCCGGATGCTATGGTAACCCCACCCCTCAGTGCTCGGACTGCTGGTTCACCGCTGAGTTCACATGCTGCTGACGCCGCTGTTCCCGCCCAGAAGTCATGAGATCATGACTTCCTGCGTGTGTGTGAAAGTGGCAGTGCTGACAGCATGTGGAAAATACAGGACAGACATGTAAATATAGGACAATGGACAAACCCTTCAAAAACAGGACTGTCCTGCATAATACAGGACCAGTGACCACCCTAATTTATTTACAGATTGATCCAGAGACAGAGTGTGGTTGCCCTGTTGGTCCCAAGTTGGTCTCTCTTTACAGGTTGAAGAAGAGTGGATGGGAAACAGTATCCCCAAAGCTGCTCCTCTTTCTGCATCTTTCTTCCCAGAGGCCCAGCACTGCAGGAGTTCCCCAAAAGACTGTCTGCAGTCTTTACTCCATGACTTGTCAGCTTGTACTCTTTCCTGCCAAGCTCCAACTTGCTTCTGCCCAAACTGGTTCTTTTCCTCCTGCCACCACCCCTTTGTCTTTATCCATCTATTAAAGAAAAAGCTAATTGTCCTGCTTGTCCTCCACCCAGCATATATCCAACCCTGTTACATTCCATTGGGGGGTGCAGGGGTGGCACCAGAGCTCACTATTCCAAATGCCGTCATAAGGTCATCAACCGATAGCAGTCCAATTGTTTGAGGAATGAAACCTCTGACTCCTGGGAGTAAACAATAGGAATGGACCCCTCCATATATTATTATTATTTTATTTATTATTTATATAGCGCAAGCAGTGTACCTGGCACTGTACAATCAGTAGTTATAGACAGGTCCCTACCCCAAGGGGCTTACAATCTAAGAGAGACAAGGAAGGGGGAGACAAGGGAGAGGTGAACATCAGGAGAGACAAGGATACATTCATGAGGTTAAGAAAATGCAGGTGCATGCACTTAACTTAGTTACAGGGATGAGATTCTGAGGAAGGGAGGGAAGAGGATTATTATTATTAATAATAATAAATAATATAATATTTTACTTATAGCACCAGCAATGTACCTGGCACTGTACCATCAGTAGTTACAGACAGGTCCCTACCCTAAAGGGCTTACAGTCTAAGAGACATGGAAGGGGGAGATGAGGGAGAAGATGAACATCAGGAGAGACCAGGATACATTCATGAGGATTCCATTTCACTCATCAAGGATGGAATTTCACTCCTAACGAGCCAGGGAAAGCCTGACGGAAGAGGTAGGTTTTCAGGAGGGATTTGAAAGTTGGGAGGGAGCCGAACGAATATATCCAAGTTCCAAGCATAGGGGGCAGCAAGAGAGAAGGGGTGGAGATGTTTAGAGGAGCAGAGGAGGAGCAAAGCTCCTGGGCAGAAATATGGCAGGATAGAAGAGCAGAAAGATATGAGGGAGCAAGGTCATGAAAAGTCTTGAAGGTGAAGATCAGGAGCTTGTGCTGAATGCATTCCTGTAGAGGGAGCCAGTGTAGGGTAGAGAGGACGGACTGGATGTGGTCAAAGCGACATGGTCAAATGCTTCTTTTGGAATTTCAAGTACTACCACTCTTGAGAGACAGGTTGGTGGGCTAGATGGACCATTGGTCTAACCTACTATGGCAGTTCTATGTTACATTCAAAGCTTCACATTCTACCTAGAAAATATCTATTTTGAGTCACAGTAGGTTGTAGGCAAAATTGTATTTTTAATCCATTGGAAGGATGGAAGGTGCAGAGACATTTTAGTATTAGTTAAGGCGAGATGCAGTTCTCATTCAGTCTCCGCCTATCTCTAACATGAGACTAATAAAGTTCACTGTCAGGCAATCGCTGGCGAATTTTGGGATAGAATGGTAGTTTTAATAAAAAGTTAGAGAGAAAAAATGATTATGTTAAAATGAATGGAAGAAATCCTTAAGTCGCGCATGCACATCTTCTCTGTAACGTTGTAAAAACCTCTGACGGGCTGCATCAACTTCCTTCTCGTATTTGCTATGGGGGGGGGCAGGGAGACTGGAAATGGGTCAAGCAGAAAAGCTAATGGGGAATAGACTACAAATAAGCGACCATATAGCGCAGCACATCGACATGCATCAAAGAGTATAGCAGGCACAGGCCAGCCCACAAGCACCTCTAGCTGCTCCAGTTATACCGCCGCACACCAACCTCCACCCAACGCTATAGAAGAGCAGGCACACTCCGGCACAGAAGCACCCCTAGCCAATCCAGTACTCTCCACCCGTAGTTGCTTCACTACTCTACCTACCACAGTTCAGCGCGATCTATTGAAGTGTTGAATATATATCGCCATTACTAGCCCAAGCGGGAGAGGACAACGTCACTGGAGTAACTGGCGGGGGTCAGGTCAGCTCAGGCGGGGGAAGCGGAGCCAGGTCTCCAGCAGCCGTTAGAGTGCTGAGGAGCGGGACTCACGCCGAATAGGCAAAGTAACTTGCTGCCATGGGGAATGCTATTGAAAAGCTGTCTAAGAGCCTCTTTGGGAAGAAAGAGATGCGGATTCTCATGGTAGATCTGGATGCTGCAGGGAAAACCACAATCCTCTACAAACTTTGCTGAGGGAGATTGTAACCACAATCCCAACCATAGGTTTTAATGTGGAGACAGTAGAATACAAAAATATAAGTTTCACAGTCTGGGATGTCAGAAATCAGGATAAAATTAGACCCCTCTGGCGTCATTGGGTATTTTCAGACGTTACGAGATCACAGGGTGATTTCAGACGTTACGGGCGGCCGGTTCACCACAGTGGATTCCCGGTGGGGGTGAACAAAACAACCACCCACTCCCCCGGGGCCAATAAAAGCCCCAAACAGACGTGACGGGACCGGGACCACGGCCGGGAATCGGGCCGCCAGATCACGGACCGGGGCAGCGCAACAGACGTGACGCCGATTCCCAGACGTGGTCAAAACACCCAGAACCCANCCCGGAGGAGGCTCGGTTGGCTCCCACTCTCCTGCTATTTTGGCGTTTATGTAAGACCTGACTGTTTCGTCAGGCTTTTGGCAAGGGAGGGGGGGAAGGGTTGTTGTTTCCCCACATATTGTATTTTAAAATTGTTTTAAAATTTGTTATTGTTTTATTGATTATTGTTTGCTGCGCTGGGCTGCCCTGTGGGCAGGAGGGGCGGGATACAAAATTTACATAAATAAATAAAATAAATAAATACATGAAAAGAAGGCGCTCTTACCACTTGAGCTATCCCCCCCCCCCCCCCCGAGCTCATAATGCTTCATAGCAGCTTCACCAGATTTGAAAATAGGTTCTTCCTCTTATGGACCATCAATTCATGTACAAAAGACATAGCCAGACTGGTCATCTGACCATACCTCATGAGCCTCCGTCCACCTTCTTCAGACTAGTGCTAGCCCTTAGCACTGAAACAAAACAAGTGGAGGATCATGCCTTGAATCTCTGGTAAAGCATGGAAATGTTGCCCTCATTCTCACCCTTTAATAATGCCTCTCGATAGCACTTGATATTAATGTTTCATGGAGAACTTGAATGTAATTTCACATTTGTATAGTACATTTCACCTCAATGGACCCTAAGGTGCTCGTTGATTACAAATTTAGGTCATACAATACATTGTACTACAGTGATGGGAGCAGAAATTTAGGCAAACCCACAGACTTTCAAATAGTGCCATCAAATTTTTAATGTTCACTCAGATCAGATAAGACCTTAATTTTTAATGTTCTTATCTGAAAGAACCACATACCCATTTATTCTGCGTGGGGATGAGACCTGTATTATCCACAGCTATTCTTGTAGTGTCAATTAAAAGATGTTCTCTTTTTCAGAGAGATTGGTACAATCGTGAGGTCATTAGGCTGCTGCCCAAGTGAGGCAGATCTTCATGATATACTTGCAGAGGTAAGTCCTTTATGGCCTTGCTATTTTTCTTCCTCCATCTTACAATGTCAATTACTATGCAGGAGACTTGGCTCATTTCTCAAGCCAGCAGAGGTTGGAAAGGCTACGAAGCATATTCATTCAGCAATGGAGTGAGCACCTCAGGTTACCCTGCAGCAACCCCTACAGGTTATTTGGAGTAGCATTTATTGATTACAAAAAGGAGTCACTTCCCCTTTTCATTAAGGGAAAGCCACTAGAACTCAGAACCAAGAGAGAAGGAAAGCTCTTTTGTCAAACACTTGCTCACTTGCTGCCCCCCATGCCTGGAACNCAGTGGGGATCTCTTTGACCACGCTTCCCGGGATATTCCCCCAGGGAGCCCGGGAAAAGTGGTTGAAATTGACCCCATGTGGGTATTGAGCGTGGTGAACATCTGGCGGGCGCCTAACAGACATTCAGGGCTCTTTGGCCCTGCCGCGGAATTGAGCATGGTTCACTGTGATTGAGCCTTGAGCGTGATCTCATAACGTCTGAAAATAACCACAGTCAACCACAGTGAACCACGGTCAATTTCGCTGAGGGGCCAAAGCGCCCTGAACGTCTGTTTGGCAGCCGCCAGATGTTCACCACGGCCAATTCCCACATGGGGTCAATTTCAACCACGCTTCCCGGACTCCCCGCGGGACGAGCTCCGAAAGCGTGATCAAAGTGATTCTCGGTGGGAAGCAATAAAAAGTAACGTCTGGCCGGCGATCACGGCCCGGAATCCTCGGCGGGATTCCGGGCCATGGTCAAAGTGGCTGGGCGCTGTGGCCGCAGTGGCCGCGGCACCCGCCTGTCTCTCCACCGGGCGGGGGAGCGTGGGGGGGCGGGGCCATGCGGCCGCACATTGTGTCGCGCGGCCCCGACCCCTCCCCGATTCCCCGCTGGGATCAGCCGGCACGTCTATTCGGGCCATTTTTTGACCACGGGGGGTGGTTATTTCATTCACCCCCGCCGGGGATTCACTGGGATGAATCGGGACGGCGTAACGTCTGAAATCACCCATTGTTTCCAGAATACACAAGGTTTAATCTTTGTAGTTGACAGCAATGACCGAGGGGCTCACCAGAATGCTGGCAGAAGATGAGCTCCGGGATGCTGTATTATTAGTGTTTGTAAAGAAGCAGGACCTTCCCAATGCTATGAATGCTGTGGAGATCACAAACAAACTTGGCTTGTATTCCCTTTGGCAGAGGAGCTGGTACATCCAAGTAACATGTGCCAGCAATAGACATGGGCTTAATGAGGGTTTGGACTGGCTCTCCAATCAGCTCAAAAACCAGAAGTAATCTCTTCCCTGAACAGGTCAGCAGTGCCATCCAGCCTCTGCAACGTGCATGAGTGTATGTGTGTAAATGTGCAAAAACGCGTGTGTTTGGGAGTAGGAGCAGCTTTCTCACACTGTGACTTAAACATGTTGAAGGTAAAAACAAACAGTATTGCATTTTAAACACTACCTTCTATAGCTTTGACATAGCGTTTTACACCAGCAAGGGGGATGACAGGGGGATGTATTTTGATTACATGGTACATGATCTGAAAAAAGAGCCTTGATATCTGCAGGAGAGCAGTGTAATTGCCTCTTGTGTAAGTTCTGCATTTCTTGTTCTCTGTACTGTCTTTTTGCAACCTGTGTTCTTACCTACTTCTGTCATTTTTGGAAAGACAACTTTAGTCTTCCTTGAGTATATTCTGGGACTCCAAATGAGCATGTTACCTTTAATTTCTAAGCCAAGTATCCTCGCATAGGGTAAGATGTCTTGTTCCTGTAGAATACAAACATGCGCCTGTATATTCTCCAGCTGAGCTATGTAACTTGCTGTTCCATGTGTAACAAACAAGTTAAGTAATTTATTTGGGACTTTTCATTGTATTGTTTGGATCAAGGTTCCCTTTGATCTCAAAGACTTTCCTACTTCAACTCATTCCTGTCCAGTGGGATGGCATAAGCCCAGCTGGGAAGATGCTGTGTGGTCTGGCTAGCCAAAGTGGAACTTGATGAAAGAGTTGATTTACTGGTTGTACCATGCTGGTATCTTTGCCTGGCTTGTTAGATTATTGCTTCTCACTCCTCTGGCTTGCGCAAAATATTATTCTGATATAACAATTCAAAAATCTAATTAAATTCCAACATCTAAAAACCTTTGCTTTTAAATTCATAGTTAAGGTGAATTGGTGAAAAAAACCATTTCACTACTCTACCACCTAAAAGTATGTTACTATTATAATACATCCTTTTCAACTACATCAATAGTACTCTCATATGTTTAATTAACAACTCTGTCTAGATCAATGTCTTCTCAACATCATAACTCATTCTTTCTTAAATACCATCAACATAATATCACAACAAAAAATTCCCACCACTTCACCATCTCTACTGATTAATAAATTCATTTTCATTCAAATGTCTTAATTAGTTAATTATTTATTACAGTATAACAACATATATTTCATTTCTGAATTTCCAAACCAACTATACAAGTTCAACAACAAAATTAACTCGTTAAGGTGTTTGAATGAAAATGAATTTATTAATCAGTAGAGATGGTGAAGTGGTGGGAATTTTTTGTTGTTGTTATAATGAGAAATAACATTATAATAACAACAAAAGTTATGATGAGTTAAAATGAGAGTTATGATGTTGAGAAGACATTGATCTAGACAGTTGCTAATTAAACGTGAGGTTGAGTACTACTAATGTAGTTGAAAAGGATGTATTTTAATAGTAACATTTTAAGGTGGTAGAGTAGTGAAATTGTTATTTTTCACCAATTTGCCTTACTTTCTGACTTTAAAAAATTGCAATTGCCTGGTCTTGGGGTACATATGACCCCTATGGGAAAAACCCACTATAGGTGGGGTCTATTTTATCCCCAAAACATAGTCTGTGTCCCAAAACCTTCAAACTAAGCCCTGGGAGCACACACACACAAACACATGAAAGAGTCTGTTTTATGGGGATTGTTTTCACTCCCCAAAGGCAAATTCTCTCCTGCAAATTACTGGCTGTGCCTTATAGTCAAGCTTTACTAAGGACACTTAGCACCTTTATAGCCTGCTATTTGCATTTCTTTTGTTGTTGCCTAGGATGCTTCAGGGCTTGTTTGCATTTCTTTGTTTGCTTAGGATTCTTATCTCCACAAATTGACCCCAGAAGGGAAACTTAAACGCAGGCTGAAGAAATTAAATCTAACATTCCCTGACTTCTTGTCTCCACAAACTCGCCCCAAAAGGGAAACTTAAAACTAGGCAGAAGAAGTGAAACCTAACATTACCTGAACAAATAAAAAATGAAACAGAAAAGGTTTGTGTAAAACCAAATAGGAAAACTCCATTGACACCTTGTGTGTGTTTGCACCCTGGCACTTTGTTGGTCACTGGAGACAAACGATAAGAGATATCTGGCTGAAATTTGAGTATGTTATGGCCAGAGGTACCAGTGACAATGTGTTGCAAGCTCAAAGTTGTAGACAAAATACTTAGCATATTTTCATGGTTTTTTTCAACTGTGATACAAAGGCACAAACTAATAGCAGTGAAGGGGTTAATTTTCATTGCTGCTGCCAGTCTGAAGTGGCCTTGAGTTCCATGTCCCCTTGCTATCTGAATGGTCCTTGAAAACTTTATTTTGGTTTATTTTAAGCTGGGGTCCATTTGACCCCAATTGAAATGCATTGGCTTGGGGTCAATTTTACCCCAATAGGCAAATTCAATGGAAACCTGGGGTTTGTTTGAAAAATGCCACTTTTTTGTTTATAGGAGACAAATGGTAAGAGGTATTAGGCTGAAATTTTAGTATGTTATGCCCAGAGGTGCCGGTGACAATGTCCTAAAAAGCTCAAACTTGAAGAGCTACTAATTAACATATTTTAATGTTTTTTGTGCTCACTGGGGTCAGTTTGACCCCAAGATGGAAGGTAAAGGTAAATTTAAGAGGCCAGTAGTTCTAACTTGAGTTTTATATTTTCGCTTTTAGTTTTCTGATGTGTCATCGTGGATTTATAATTTACTATCTTTATGTTTTCTTTTTAGGTAGAAGGGGAGGAACCCACTGGGTATATTCGTTTGGAAAAATTTCTTCCAATGATGACCAAAGTCTTGTTAGAAAGAAGGTAATGGGGAAAATAGATTTTTCTTGATTTGTAGCTTAGTCCCGAGGTATGTGACTTATTCAAAATAAAGATGTCTACTATTCTTTTGGATCTGGAAAATATAAAGATTTTTTTTTAAAATTATTATTACTATCTAAATTTGATAGTGATGTGAGATTACTCTCAAGAATTTGGTTTCAAAAACATTGTTGGGCAATCACTAACTCAGAGTTTATAGTTAGTGTGAATTATGATAGTGTGTTGCTTCTCCTGTCTTATAAAATATAAATTAGAATTAATTCTCCATTCATCTTATTTTATATAGCTCTGCAGTGATTTTATATCAAAACAAAGTTTTTAATCAATAGGGTTTTTTAAACATGTTTGAGTTTCATTTACTGGCAGATAGTGTATTTCTAATAATATAAATCTGCTGCACAGATATGTTAAAAAGGTCTCTGGCATGTATAGAAAAGGTATATGATGATTAGCAGTCTAAATGTTCATGGATACGAAGGCTTGGAACTATGCATATATAAATTATTCAAATGCATGTAATAGTCTTTCCATTTGCAGACAGATTTTATGCGTTTTGATTTATCTTTCATTGTAGCACTATCACCTGTCATGAAGCTATTTACTCTAGAATCTATACAAAGTTGGCAGCTCCTATAGGCAAAAGTTTCTTGATCCCCATATTCCTTCCTACAGTATGAATACTTCTACATATGAAATTCCTACACACTTCAACGGTGTTAGATTCCTTGTGAAATATGTAGAGAAATGGGTTTAGTTTTCTCTCTTGACATTCCGTATACTTGTGAAATACAGAATTTGCAAGCTGCAGGTACAAGTGTATGAAATCTTTCCACTGCAGTGTTTCCTTTTTTCTTTTGATATTTGTGATTACATATCTTTTAACTGAATAACTTTTAACTGAATGATTTCAGATACCGGCCAATTTCAGAAGATGTTCTTTTGCGAGCATTTGAGGTCTGTATCTAAAAATTTAAAGCCTCTACTTATTGAGAAGAGTAGTTTTGAATCTTGATCTAAGTAAGATTAAGAACCCAAAGGGCTTGTTCTATTTCTTTTTTAGGTTTTAGATCAAAATAAATGTGGACATCTTACTAAAGACGAGTTGGTCAAGTGTATGACTGAAGAAGGTAAGAATGATCTTGGAACCTTGCTTTTCAGGAAATAGTTTTATACATTTATATAGTGCCTTGAGCTACTCTGGTCTCATTTACTCTATAGTGTACTCTATAAGGGTCTGATTCTGAATGCTTTATTTTCATGCATAGTTCCAGTGACTTGTTCATATGCATAAAGGCTACAATAAAGAACCAAATTCTACATTTGCAACTTTTCAAGGGGAGAAACAATGGCTGAGGGTGTTTTCAGACTGACAAACTAATCCTTGATGTAATCTGTGATTAGTGGGTATTTTCAGATGTTACGAGATTTATTTATTTATTTATTTATTTATTTATTTTTAAATTTATATCCCGCCCCTCCTGCCCACAGGGCAGCCCGGGGCGGCGAACAGCATTTCATTTAAAACAATAATAAAATTTTAAAACAATTTAAAATAACCTACATGGGGAAAAAACCCATCCC
>QEPC01003457.1:854791-873946 GCA_003113815.1 Sphenodon punctatus
GTCCCAGCGCCTTCTGGGTGCTTTCACCACGGCCCAGCCCAGGATCGGCGTAACGTCTGTTGCGCTGCCCCGGGCTGTGATCTGGCAGCCCGATTCCCTGCCGTGGTCCCGGTCCTGTCACGTCTGTTGGGGGATTTTTTTGACCACGGGGGGTGGTTGTTCGGTTCACCCCCACCGGGAATCCACTGTGGTGAATGGGGACTGTGTAATGTCTGAAATCACCCGATGTCAGGTCTTTACGTAGGACTCTGTGGCACCAATCTAGGATTAGTTGACTAATCAGTGATAATTGTTTAGATGAACCTAATCTAGGATTAGTTTAACATCCGTATATCATAAACCCTAGCAAGCTACGGTTTATAACATCGGATGTTTTTCCTAATACTAGATGACAATCTCTTGCCGCAGTCCCAAGCGGGATCCGAGTAGGGTCTGCTTGAGATCCGCGCAGGTCCCGCACGGGATCCGTGTGGAACAATGCAATCCCTATGGAAGTGCGTGTGATTTGCACAAACGTATGCGCGCACAGGATGCGCACAGCATGCACAGGGCATGGGATCTCCCCCTCTGACTTGCAGCATTTCGACGGACAATTCATTGCGGTATTAAGGCACAAATTCCTAATTAAATGTCCGTATGAAAACATTCTCAGTTTAACATAGTTACGTGGTGCTTAAAAGAATACAGAAAAATGACTACTTGGATATTAATCAGCAACAGTTCTTTGAGATGGCCTCTGCATATTTTCCTTTGTGGATGTGCCTTTTCAGTAGTGATAATATTTAAGAGCCTTTTAGAAACATTGTGCCTGTATGTTGAATGTTGTAAGTGGTTGTGTGGTCCCCAAACACTTCCGTTCCTTTTTTTCCATAGCTCGCTGTTCTCACAGGGACTCTCGTTCTGGAAAGATTCTTTTACAAAAGCAAACCACAAACGTCTGTTTCTTCGTTTAGAAACATAAATACATTTTTTTAAGGGTTGGGTAATTTTAAGCCGTTTCTGAGCCATTGAGTAGCTTACATTCCTGGACCATTTTTTTCTTGGTGTGATAGTGTTTAGGTCCACGCCAAAACACCCAGACAAAAAGATCACGATTAAGCATTGTATTTTGTGATGCTCCGTCTTCATGGTGCTAGAGCCACATACCACTTCCCTTACGTGTTCCCATTCCCCAGATGGTTCGCACTCCAGCTTTTTCTCCTTTGTGCCCTGAGAAATAGATGTACTTTAATCCAGATTTTTCAAGACCCATTCTCAGCTCAAGATCCTGTTTCCATACAGGAAGTGAGTTGTCAGCTTCAAAGTCCCCCCTAAAGTGAAAAAACAGAATCCATTAGTGTGGGATTGACCTCTTCCTCTAGTGTGGGATTGACCTCTTCCTCTAGTGTGGGATTGACCTCTTCCTCCATCATTCAAAGTAGTGTAATAATCCTTCAGACCATTACAATAACTTTTAACTGAATGATTTCAGATACCGACCAATTCCAGAAGATGTTCTTTTGCAGGCATTTGAGTTCTGTATCCAAAAATTGGTGGAACACTGAGTACAGTAAAAAGGCTGCTATAGTCCACAGAATGGGCAGTCCCACCATCTGCCAGTTTGACTATTTTAAGAAAAAGGGTGTTTTAACTTCAAGGTAGCTAGTTGAAGGTAAAGTTATAGTGAAAACAAGTTCACTAGAGAGACAGTATAGAGCAGTGGACAAGGCCACTGCTCTATACTGTGGAGCAGTATACTAAGCAGTATACTAAGGCCACAGTGCTCTTGTGTTTTAAGAATAATCTTCTCCTGTGCTACCAGTAGTATCTCAGATTATTAACACTTAAAGATTTTTTCTTTTCAGCATTGTCAGTTTATTTTTTGCATTCCACTGATCCTAGATAATAAAACTAAGCCAGTCTGCTTCATTTTCTGGATCTAATGCCCTGGTACACCATGTTCTCCTTCAGTTTTAATCACTGGAGGAAAAACATAACACACTTAAACACAATTTTACAAAAAACAGTAACTAGGATTGCTATTAATATTGACAAACCACTCTTTTTAGTAACAAAACATAGATAAGGGATTCAGCTATTTAGCCCTGTCATTTTTAACCCTACCAAGTTGCAACATTCCACTCTACTAATCTGGTGTTGGTATCAAACATACCGCAATTAAGCCATTAAGCAGTGGACAAGGACAAGCAGTGGGCTGTAAAGCACTTTGAAAAGTCAAAGTGCTAAATAAAAATATTTGTTTACCTTGATGTAGAAAGTTGTGTGATCACATACTCTCATCTGGAATTGTCCTTGACTTGGGGTATTTTCAGATGTTACAGGATCACAGTGAACCCCACTGAACCACTGTGAATACTGTGGGGTGGCTGTGATCCCCGTAATGTCTGATTGATCCCTGCCAGATGTTAACTACAGTGAACACCCGGCAGGGATCAATTCTAACCATGGTTCCATCTCTGCGGCCGGCCGGCCATGGTTAGATTGACCATGATCAAGAAAGGGCCAAAAGTAACAACTGTTACTGTGGTCCATTCCTGATCGTGGTCCCGGCCACCGTTAGTGGTCAGGCGTAGCGGCCTCATTGGCTGCTGCGTCCACTCGTCTCCCTGAGGGCGGACAGCTGTGGGAGTGCAGGGGGCAGGGCAGTGCGGCCGCGCAGCACACCACTCAGCCCCGCCCTGGCCTCACCCCCTCCCTGATTCCCTGTAGTGATACGGCTGGCACGTCTGAAGGACGGACGACCTCATCACAGCCCAAGGAGCCACAGGTGCCAGTTGGGGAACGATCCCGGTCTGGCATTCAGTGTGGCGGGCCCAGAGGCCCATCACATCTGAAAATACCCTTGGTACTACTTTTGAGGTAAAAAATTGTGTATGCTTCATCTACACTACAATTTCCCTCAAGGAAGATAACTTCAAGGTGCAACACACACTTTTTTTCTCAACTTTTTTGGTAACTACTGTCTTTTGCTGACAAGCCATCCTCACCACTGAGGACTTTGGTAGTGAGTCTGTGACTTTGTCTTCCCAAACAAACAATGGCTGGTACAGTCAGAACAGATTTGACAGGGAAGGGATTTCAAAACAATTCTGTCTATCACAGAATTAATAGAACTGAAGCTCAAGATTTTTGTTTAGAAACTACTTCCCACTGCAGAGGAGGAACAGATGGTTTGGAAGATTGTGAACCAGGGATAGAAGAAGAGAGTCAGCGACTGATTCCCCCCACCCCCTCCATGTTTATACTAACGTTATTGATGTTGCTCATGATTTTTGCATGTGTACATGAAAGAATCAAGTCCTGGACCTGTTTCTCATCTCCTTGAGTACTGAGAGGTTTGGAAGGGGGAATGTGAATACCAAGTCTATTTAATAAGGTTGAGTTAATATATAGTATCAAGATAAGCTATTGCTATTTCTGTCCTCTTGCAGGTGAACCTTTTACACAAGAAGAAATGGAGGAAATGCTTTCTGCTGCTGTTGATCCAGAATCAAATACTATTCGTTACAAAGACTATATCTCAGTGATGGTGGTAGATGAAAACTAAGGGCTTTTTGTAGAATTACTTATGCCAGATTGTGTTACACCTGAGTAAACCTCGATTAACTTTTTTACACTGGCATAAGATCAATAAGAAACTGACATAGTGTTTGCAATTCATGTAAAATCTTGCTGGAAATATTTACCTGTCTTGTATTTAGTAAATAAAAAGGGTGTGTAAGTGAGGAGTTCTAAAGGAAATGGAATAATATTGTAAAGGGGATGGAAAAGAGGGAAGACTGAACAAGTAGAATTCAGATTTTGCGAAGGAAATAATAAAAGACAAAATAATGATAGCTGTGGAAACAAAACTTTTGTAAATATTTTTTTAAAAGACAAAATGCGGGGGCTGGGGGGGGGGGGGGGGATATTGTACTGCTTCAGGGCAAGAAAACCAGCAGCTGAGGACTTCATTATGCCTAACATCTAAAAGGGACCACTGTTGGATTTCAAATTTTGTGTTTTAAGAATAATCTTCTCCTGTGCTACCAGTAATATCTCAGATTATTAACACTCAAAGAATTTTTCTTTTCAGATTGTCAGTTTATTTTTTGCATTCCACTGATCCTAGATAATAAAACTAAACCAGTCTTTTTCATTTTCTGGATCTAATGCACGGGTACACCATGTTCTCCTTCAGTTTTAATCACTGGAGGAAAAATGTAATACCCTTAATTTAAAAACAATTTTACAAAAAACAGTAACTAGGTTTGCTATTAATATTGACAAACCACTTTTTTTAGTAACAGAACATAGATCAGGAATTCGGCTATTTAGCCCGGTCATTTTTAACCCTACTAAGTTGCAACATTCCACTATACTAATCTGGTGTTGGGGTGAAACTGACCGCAATTAAGCCATAATTATAAAAAACATAGGGGGGTTAATTGAAAATGACACCAGCATTTTAGAGATAAATTCACACTTTATTATGATTTTTTTGGGGGAGGAAAGAAAGAACACAAAAAGCAACGGGGTCAATAATACCCCACAATGTTAACGTACCAAAAACACAGAAATAGCAGCGGGGGTCTAATTGACCCCACCATATTTGTAACATTTTCAACTAAATTGAACAGTACAATAATTATGTAAGAAAACTTGCAAACAAAGCACATTCTACACAAGCACCTTACACACAATTATTGCATTTTATAACTGCATGCTTTGTGCAGACAAAATATGTACATGTAGCTAGGGTGGCCATACCTCCCCTTTAAAAGAGGACGCTTAGAAAAATACATGTTGCCGGGCTGCAATGGTTCCAGTGCAGCCCTGCACCATGTATTTTTCATAAGCATCCTCTTTTAAAGGGGCGGTATGGCCACCTTAACATGTAGCACATTGTTCCCCCTTTTCCTCTTCTCAGGGACAACCCCTATCACTGCTGAAGCTTCCTGTCTGGAAGGCCCCAGCAAGCTGGATATGTTTCTAGCCTGAATGCAGGGTGTGATCAATTCTAGAGCCAGGTCTATTAGGAACAGACGTCTCTTAGAGCAAGAGAGTTCATTCCATTTTTGATTGTTCAGTTAAAGTTTCCAAACAATGAAGGCATTTAGACAGACAATATCCAGTAAATTAGCGAACACCACCATTGGCCATTGCTTGATCATTCACTTGGTAGTGTACGTGTTATCCGCTGCCACCTCCAGGCAGGGGGCCCCGCGGAGGCGGGGGCGACCTTCGGCCCCTTCCCGCCGCCTTGGCACGTCCTGAGGCCCCTCCCCTACCTCACTCACCCCAACAGCCACACTGGCACGTCAGCAGGGCGGGGCAGAAGTCCAAACAGCGGAGACAGTGCCACATGCAGTGCATTGCTCCATGCGACTGGCAGCCCGCCAGGGGGTGGGGCCAACACAGTAAAAAGCCGGCGTTGGGAAGACCTCAATGCTGGTGAACGAGTGCAGACTGGCCGCTTGACAGATAAGTGATTGTGCTGAACTATATTGTGTATTGTTTTGAGGATGTATTGGTGTGTGTTGTGTTTCCATTTCCCCCGTTTCCTGTGACAGCATCTGCAAGGGTGAGTGAGTATGTGAGTGCGTGGAGTGTGCTTGTGGATACTGTGTGTGTGACGCCCTCCCTGCCTCCTCCTGTGGGTCCCTCTCTCTACCCCTCCTCTGTGAGCAAGCCCCATCTCTCTTCTTCTCTGACCTCGGTCACCTACCCTAGGTGTCCACACCACCTTTAGTTGAATTATAATAAAGAATTATCTCTGACTTTGATTTGTTATCAGATATTGCAGCATCTGCATGCATTGAAGAAAGCAGAATGACTGCCTTTCTTTTCTTTGGCCCATAGCTTACAAGTGTCAGATCGTCTTGAAACCCCAAAATGCTGCTATTAACATTTCTAGTTTTGTTTGGAAGGAACTCCTGGGGTATTTCTGGTTTGTTTTTTCTTAATGTGCCAACCAGAGTCAGGTTTTCCTTAGATAAATCCCTGGCTAGTGGCACGCTAGTAAAAAAAGTTATCTGTGGTTATATTTTTTTCCAGAACCCTGGAATTTCCAGAAATGCTGTGCCAGTTTTAATACCACCCTGTGGACCAAGTTTTGTGACACTGGGGCATCTTCTTCTCTCCCCTTATATATCAGCATTTAAAACATATAAAGTAGTAGAATCACAGCATAGCCAAAACTTTATGCCATACTTGACGAGTTTAGAGGGCATTACTGCTTTAATGTTGACCCACCCCCACGCCCATTGACAAAAGGGTCACTTGGCAAGCAAATGGAGGCACTGAAACTAGCCCATATGGCTGATTGGTAAGTGCTGTCTCTGCAAGCAGCTATTATGAAAAAAACTGGTTTGAGGATTCACACACTTTTTATTCCTCTGAGGTGGATCCAGGAAGTCTCCTGGTCTGCCTTTTAACAACCTTGCTGCAATTTAATGTTGATCCCCTACTGACAAAAGGGTCACTTCGTAAGTAAATGGAAGGGCCCAAACTACCACATATGGCTGATTGCTAAGTGTTGTTCCGTATTAATTCTGCAAGTAACTATTATGAAAAAAACAGTTTTGAAGGTTCACACACTTCATATTCCTCTGAGATGGCTCCAGGAAGTCTCCTGGTCTGCCTGTAGTAACAAGCTTACTGCAAACAGGTTAATTAATATTGACCCCTACTGACAAAAGGGTAATAAATAGAGGGGTCTAAATGACCCCGTATGACTGTTTGGTAAGTATTGTTCAATATGAACGCTGAAAGCAGCTATGATGAAAAAAACCGTGTTGAAGGCTCACACCAGTAAGGTTATAACTGCTAAAAAATATACAACTCAATTTTTGTTTGTAATTTGATTCTTTAGCTTGGGGTATAAAAAAACCCCAAATGTGTATGTAAGTGATATTTTTGTACACACACAAATGTCATTTGTCAAAATAGACACAATGCTATATTTCTTTTTATTTCCATTTATTGTGAGAAAAAGAAGGAAAGAACAGGTTCTGGTTTAAGCATTTAAAGAAATAATAAATATTTATTTATTTTTACAGCATTTGGGGAGTCAATATTACCCCCAGCAGCCTAGGAGCATAGTGGAATCTTCCAGGGCCTGCTGTGACATGTTTGTCAATTACTTTGTAGATAAGATAGCTCGGATTCACCACAACTTTGGTGCTGTAGTTTCTGCAGAAGGAGGAGAGTCAGAGGGTGCAGAATCCCCATCTGGTCTGGTTTCATGGGATCTATTTCAGGAGGTGCTGCCAGCGGGGGCTGTGGATGTTCTGGGGGCAGTTAGGGCCACGTGTTGTGAACTCGATCCGTGCCCGTCCTGGCTGGTTAAGGCCTGCTGGGAGACATTAGGGCCATTGCTGGTGGCGGTGATCAATGCCTCCCTTTGAAGGGTAGAGTGCCGGAATGTTTGAAGGAGGTGGTGGTCCAGCCTCTGCTCAAGAAACCATCATTTGACGTTGATTCGCTCACCAGCTATTGGTCAGTCTCTAACCTTCCTGGGCTGCCTGATGACAGGAGGGGCGGGGTATTAAATTGAAAAATAAATAAATAAATAACATATAGGGAAGGTTATTGAACGGGTGGTGGCTCAGCAGCTCCAGGAGCATCTAGATGGCCTCAGCTTCCTAGGTCCCTCCCAGTTTGGCTTTCGCCCAGGGTAAGACACTGAGACTCTGCTTGTGGCCTTGGTCGACAACCTGCGTCAGGAGATGGACAACCTGCACACTGGACCCTCTCCAATCCGACTTCTGCCCCCTCCACTCTACTGAAACTGCCCTGGCCAAGATCACCAATAATCTACTTGTCGCTAAATCTAAGCACCTCTACTCCATTCTTGTCCTCCTTGACCTCTCTGCTGCCTTTGACACTGTCGACTACTTGCTTCTATTGGACTCGCTTTCCTCTGGGTTTCCGTGGCTCTGTCCTTGACTGGTTCTCCTCCTACCTCTCTGACCGCTCCTTTAAAGTCTCGCTCCCCAAGTCAAACTCCTCCTCCCTTCCCCTTTCGGTTGGGGTCCCCCCAAGGCTCTGTCCTCGGCCCTCTCCCCTTCTCTATTTACACCCTGTCCCTTGGCAAACTTATTGTCTCCCACGGATTCCAATATCATCTCTATGCTGATGACACCCAACTCTATCTTTCTACCCCCTCTCTCTCCTCTTCTGTCCGCTCACACCTCGTCAACTGCATCGCAATCCAAAACTCTGCTGCCAAGGTCATTCACTCTGCCCGTCGCTTCAACCATGTGCAGCCTCTCCTCTTCTCTCTTCACTGGCTCTCCCTTCCTGAATGTATCCTGTTTAAACTCCTGGTATTCACGTTCAAAACACTCCACAACCAAGCTCCCCCTTACCTCTCAGACCTAATCTCCCTATGCACTCCTGCACGCGCTCTCTGCTCTTCCTCTGTCCCCTCCCTCACTCTCCCTCGTTTCTCCTCACCTAACCGCCTTCGACCCTTCTCCCTCGCTGCCCCCCATGCCTGGAACTTCCTCCCTACCCACATCCACCTTGCCCCCTCCCTCCGCTCCTTCAAATCCCTCCTCAAGACCCACTTTTTCCTCGCCGCCTTTCCCAATGCCTGCTAGTTGTTCCCCGTATACTTACTGTCTGCCCTCCTCTGCAGATTGCTGCAACCAACCTGATTGTAACCAAGCCAAGCACACACCTGAGACTTCGCATCCGCCTGAATGTTTGTCTGTCTTCTCCCCTGTCTCTCACACTGTCCCCTCTCCCTGTCTACCCCTCCTTGTCTTTTAGATTGTAAGCCACAGGCAGGGACCACGTCTATTTCTATGTTCTGTACAGCGCCAGGCACATGGCTGGCTCTATATGAATGTTTATAATAATAATAATGGACCAGGGACGTTCGACCTTACTTGTCCTATTGGATCTCTTGGCTGCTTTTGACATGGTTGATCATGGGCTGTTGGTGACTTGCTTGCAGGACCAGACAGGATTGGGTGGGACGGTTCTACAATGGTTCAATTTCTGCCTAGCCGGTAGGACCCAACAGGTGGTGCTGGGGAATGTCATCTTCCCCCTGTGGCCTCTAGTGTGGTGTCCCGCAAGGTTCTATTCTATCCCTGCTCTTGTTCAATGTATACATGCAGCCATTAGGCGAGGTTGTGGGGCAGTTCGGAGTTGTCATCAATATGCTGATGACACTCAGCTGTACCTCTCATTTTCATCAGACCCAGGCCTGGCAGTCTCTGTGCTTTCCCAATGTTCGATGGTTGTGGGAGACTGGATGAGGCAGAGGCAACTGAAACTGAATCCTGACAATACGGAGGTAATGTTGATGGGGAGAGCGGCGGGTATGACTTCCCCCATCATTGACAGGGTTTGTCCCTCATTGGTCTCCCAGGTGCGGAGCGTAGGGGTGCTTTTGGATTCCTGGCTCCGCTTGGATATCCAGGTGGAGACGGTGGTGAAGCGGACTTTCCGACAGTTATATCTGGTTCGATGGCCTCGGCCTTATGTCTCAGACTCCAACCTGACCACCATCATTCATGCTTTTGTTACCTCAAGACTGGACTACTGCAACACGCTCTTTGTGGGGCTACCCCTGGTGACAGTCTGGAGGCTGCAGCTGGTGCAAAATGCGGTGGCCCAGCTCCTTACGGGGTCAGGTCACTGGGAGCACATTACACCAGTGCTTCATTCTCTGCACTGGCTGACTATTTTCTTCCGGACCCAATTCAAGGTGTTGGTTCTTACCTTTAATGCCCTACGCGGCCTCAGCCCGACCTATCTGCGGGATCACCTCACTCCCCAGATCCTCAATCGGCTTCTGCGGTCCGCTGGGGGCGCCTTCTTGGAGGTCCCCCAAGTAAATCGGGGGGCCACTATGGAGCGGGACGGTGTTCTCAATGGCCGCACCTCAGCTGTGGAACTCCTTCCCGGAGGAGTTTCACCTGGCCCCGGACCTGCTGACTTCTCGTCGGGCTTGTAGAATCTGGCTGTTCCCAGGCATTTGGTGGAGGGGACGGATGAGGGAGGGAGGGATGGGTTGGGGGGGGGTGAGGGATAGGATGGGTGGGTTTTTGTTTTATGTTTATATTTTTATGGCTTCACCATGTGGTTTTATATTGGTATTTTATATGTTTTATATATTTCTTTTAAATTGTAAGCCGTCCCGAGCTGCTCTGCAGAAGGGGCAGGGTATAAAATTGTAAAATAAATAAATAAATAAATAAATATAGTACTTTAAGTTTCCCATGCACTTCAATTGGGGTCAAAGTGACCCCCCCAGCAGCATCAGAATGAAAACCTTAAATAAAATTTTTTTACAAGGGGGGGCATGAAACACCACAAGGCAATTGAGCCCATTATGGTTGACAAGAGTATGGTGTGGTAGAAGTTTTTTAAAAAAGTTTTATTCTTTTGTACCCCTCTGGGTTACAATTGCACCACAACAGCTTGCTAGGGTTAAATAGCCTCCTGGCTTAGGTATTTGTGAGGACATCAGGAATTCTTGTGTTTAAAAAAGAGAAACTAGGGGGGGAAATGGTTGGAGACCATCACGAGCAGATGTTCTGGTTACTCCACAAGCATCAGTAGTGTATGAAATATATGGGAAGATGCAGGCCTTCTCTGAAGAATTTACAACACAAATATTTTTTTCTTCCAAACCTAGAGCTGCAACCAGGTACCTGGCAAGTTGGGCACCCCGTCGAATCTGAGGTGCCCGACTTACTCAGTTGCATTCAGGCACCAATTGGTCCCCAAACGTGACCTGACAGGCTACCAGCCATCGGACTGCTGCTCCTCTGGTCCTGGTCCCTGCGCTGCTCAGCTGAGCTGAGGGACTTCCCAGGCGGACCCAAAATAGGAGTGTACTGAGGACCTATGCGCACCCCTGATGTGTCCCCCCCCTGGGAACAGGGACTCATTAGACGGTGCACAGGTGGAAAGAGGTCTCATTGCTCCCTCCCCCCACTCAGAAAAAGCAGAGTGGGGAAGTTCTCAGCTTGGCTTAGCAGTGCATGGGCTGGGGAGAAGCAGGGACCAGGACCAGAGGAGCAGCAGCCCGGCAGTGGAGTGAGTCAGCCCAAGGAGCCACAGGTGCCAGAATCGGGGTCCTGGAGCATCCTTGAACGCCCCAGTAATACCCACATTTTCAGCCACTGGGCTCCTGATGAGGGGCCCACAGGGGGTGCATGCCTGAAAATATGGGTATTACAGGTAGGAAATGTGCTACCTGCTGTAGCTCTACCTAAACCACTTTTAATCCTAATATGTTTTGGAGCATGTTGCAAGCATTAACCACTTAAATCAAGTTATTAGTTTTCAGAACCACTGGCCTGAACTACTCCATTCTCCCACCGAAGAGAAATGGTTAGTTTGTAGGTCCTGCAGATGCCAAAGCTAGTCTTTACTTTCGATCCCTTATTTTGTTCTCTAGGTTGTATGACAGCCTGAGAAAGCAGGAAAACAACCCCCATGTTTTCTCTTTTCTCATTCAGCCTTGCTACTGCGCATTGCTGATATCCTTCTGACTGCTTGCTTTTACAGTCACTCATACATCTGCTGCAAACTTTAAAGCCCATTCTATCTATCCATAGTCATCCCTGAGAGTCTTACAATACTTTCCCAGCAGGCCTGGCTCTAGCAAAAGGAAAGAAAGGGATTGTGGAAATGCTCTTGGTTCCCCACTGATCAGCTATTTTGTTAAGTATTCAGTACTTTATTGTACTGGCCATAAAGTCGTGACAGTGCAATACAAGGCAAACTGACAAATTAGACAAATATACACATATAAATACCTATTGGTAAGATCATATCAGTTACAACAATAACATATAGACAAATAAACGAATAATCCCAAGCACGATATGTTTTACAAAGATTATTCGCATGAAGTTAGGTTCACCGGGACCAGCCCAACCAGCTAACTTAGCCCGTATCCTAGCTGCTCTAGCAACAAAAACTGCGACCCTTACAGATCTTTCCGAGTCACGGTCACCTAAGAGAAAGATCAACATCTGGATGAACGGACGCTGCTGGTCCAGGTTCGTGTGCCATATTAAACTTTCCCTAGGGGCTTATATATAAAGGGCACTCAAGCAGATAATGTTGTAAATCCTCTATTCCCTGCAAACAAGGGCATATCCTTTTAAAGCGTGGAATACCCATATATCAGCATTGAAGCATCGCTGAGTGCATTGATTGAAACCTTAAGCTAGTAAATGCCTTCCTCAAAGCATAATCAGAGATGTTGCAAATGTAACTACCCCCATTAGGGCCTGGGATAAGATACTTATAAAAAGGCGAAGCCTCATGCAATAGTTGCATATGGGTTCTAAGGTTTTAATCGCCAACGGATCCCTCAAATCTGGGCACCATAGAGCATTTTGGGTAAAAACATTGTATCAAAGATTTTTAACACCAAACTAGTTTGGTATTAGTCTCTACCTTAACCATTTGTTTAACCAAAGCAAGATGCGAGCCCCATGCATCACTGAATGAAAACCTGATGCCTAGTTATTTGAAGAATCGAACCTGTTCAATCCTGTTTCCCTCAATATACCAAGAGCAGGGTACAAAACGTTTGGCAGCTATTTTGTGAGAAATCAGGAGTGCTCCCTTCTCAGCTTACAGGACTTGCAGTGCTTCTTCTTCCCACTGATCGGCTGCTGAGTAGGAGACTCTGAGCTCTTCTTTTCTCAAAAGCAGCAATATGAGTCAAGTCGACCCTGAGTTCTAGAGACCCAGTTCTGATGGCACTGAACTTAGTAATAAAATCTCCTATTCATGTGGATGGGAGCAGAATCAGACGCACAGATTCTTTGTGAATATAGGAGCCAGCTCAAGACTGGCATTGAAACTCCAATTGAAAATAGTATTATTATTTTTTAAAAAATCCCTATAGCCTTTTACAATATTAGCACTCTTTTAAAGGGAAGATTGATCTTGCACTGACTGAAGGACTGGTGTTTGGGAGATACAGATTCAATTTTTGCTGTTTTGGACAAGTTGCTGAATGTCTACTTGCCTCAGTTCTCCATCTGTAAAAATTCCTTTTGCTATCCTTTGTCTGTCTTTGTCTGCTTATTTAAAACTCTTTAAAATGGGAATGGTCTCATATGAGCATTATGTGTGTACTCATTACCTGGCATACCAGGGCCATGAGCTCAGTTGAAGAGTCTCTAGGTGCTAATTTAATACTAACAATAAATGTATTCTCATCCTTGACTCTATCTTAAAGTGTCAGGTTGCAATATTGAACAATTTAATATGGTGCTAATACTAAGTCATTTGTTGAAAAAGGCTAGGTTTCATGCTCTCCTCTTAGGGCTAGAGAATTCACAGCAAGTTAGTGACATATTAGCTGGATTAGAGATGGATATATGGGAGTTATCTCCAAATTGAGAGCTGAATGACTCCTCTCCATGGGGTGATACAGACTGAAATAAAGAAGATGCTGCTATTATTTAACCTATCTTGGATGCCTCGGGCCACCACTTGATTTTAATATTCCTCTGAAAGCCAAGAAAACATTATTTGTCTGACACTAATGGACTGATCATAGCATGTGTGCCTGAGGCCCATATCCTAAGCCTTTCTCAGACATAACACCCATGGACTTCAAAGGGAGTTTTGGCCAAATAAAAACTTCAGGAATTGTCCCTAAGTGATATAATGGATAATAAGGCACTAAACCATTTAGCCTCTTTAGAAGACCTTTTGCTTGCTAAAAGGCCAAATAGTGATCTGTACACACAGGGCCAGCCTTAGAAATAGCGGGGCCCAGGGCAAAGACAAAGTGTGGGGCCCCCTCAGCTCCGTCCACTTTCTGTTTCCCCACCCACTTTCCACAGCTCTGCCCACTTTTCCATGGTCTCACCCACTTTCTACAGCGCCACCTGCTTTCCCCCTGGCCCCTCCCACACACACACACCTCTCTTACACACACACTATCCTCACACACATGCTCTCATTTCTTTGGGTATTTTCAGACGTTACGGGGCCACTTGGCCCCGTACCGAAAACAACCCTTTCATTCCCCGCCGGGGTCACCCCGTCATGCCATATCAGACGTGCCGGGGGGATCCCGGCAGGGAATCTGGGAGGGGGCGGGGCCGCGCGGTGCAACGTGCGGCCGCACGGCCCCGCCCCCTCCACGCACCCCGCCGCCTGCCCTCCAGGGAGACGGGCGGGCGGTGGGGCCACTACGGCCGCCGCATCGGGCCAGATGTGCCGTGGCCCGGGATCCCGCTGGGGATCCCGGGCCGTGGCAACCGGCCAGATGTTACTTTTTTTTGGTCCCCGCTGCGGATCTTTTTGACCACGCTTCCCGGGACATTCCCCCAGCTAGCCCGGGAAGCGTGGTTCAAATTGACCCCATGCGGGTATTGACCGTGGCGAACATCTGGCAGCCGCCAAACAGACGTTCGAGCCACAGTGACCACAGGTGGGTATTCACCGTGGTTCACTGTGATCTCGTAACGTCTGAAAATACCCAATCTCACACACGCATTCATTCTCTCTCACACACACTCATTCAAACACATGCACATTCAAGCTCACACACACATTCAAACTAACTAGTCTCACACACGCTCAGTCATTCAAACCAACTTTCACACAATCACACACACACACACTCATTCAAAAACAGTAATTCTCTCACACACAAGCTCTCATCTCACACACTCATTCAAACCCACTCTCTCTCTCTCTCTAGTCTCTCACACACACTCATTCAAACTAACTCACATGCAGTCACACATATACACTTATTCAAACACACAATCATATTCTCACACACAAGCTCCCATCTCTCTCTCAGACACACTCATTCAAACCAACTCATGCGCAGTCATGTGCACACTAATTCAAGCACACATACGCACACACTTATTCAGACCAACTCTCTATTCCCTCACACACTCAACCAACTCATGCAGTCACACACACACACACACACATTCAAACGTACATGCTGCTCACACACACTCACTTTGGCCAGCCCCCCTGCCCATGCACACCTACCACTGTCTGCTGCTGCCTGACCTCCCGCACCGCTACTACTGGAGGTTCCACACCGCCCGCTGGCTGTGTGCCACCGCACGCATGCAAATGCCGGAGCCAGTCATTTCCTGAATCTACCATGCTGGGACTAAATTCCCCAGCATGCCAGATCCAGGAAATGGCTAGCCCCAACGTGTGCATGTGCATGCCATGGACTGCAGAGGGATATTCAGCCACAGGTAGCTAGCTTACAGCAGCAGCGCCGGCAGGTGATGCAGGCAAATGGTGCTATGGGGAGAGCAGAAGCAGATGGACTGGCAGTGAGGCACCCGGGTGAGTGGTTAGGGCAGCGGTAGCTCCTCCACCACCACCCCACCACCTAGACTGCCTGCTGCTGCCGAGGGCAGGGGCTCGGACAGGCTGGTGGTGAGCCGACCGGCAGGACCGGCTGCAGGTCAAGCAGCACGGGGCCCCTTGGGAGTGGGGCCCGGGGCGTCTGCCCCAGTCTGCCCTGTGGTAAGGCCGGCCCTGTGTAAACACAGCCTAAGGAGGCCCGTGGTAAGGCCGGCCCTGTGTAAACACAGCCTAAGGAGGCCTTGGAGGCCGTAGTGGATTGGATGCAGCAGAGCAGACTGAAACTTAATCCCGATAAAACTGAGGTGATGGTGGTGGGAAGGGCGAGGAGGGTGCTGGCTCCTCCGGTGGGGGTGGGGGTGTCTGCCTTCCTGTAGCCCAGCAGGTTCAGAGTCTGGGGGTGCTGTTGGATTCAGACCTCAGTCTGGATTGGCAGGTGGAGGCGGTGGCTAAAGCTGCCTTCCGCCAGCTGTACCTAGTACAGAGGCTCCGTCCATACGTCTCCAGGCCCAATCTGGCCACTCTCATCCATGCCTTCATCGTCTCGAGGCTGGACTACTGCAATGCGCTCTACGTGGGACTTCCCCTGTTTCTGGTCCGGAGGCTACAGCTAGTGCAGAATGCGGCAGCCCATCTCTTTACAGGGACAGGTTGGTGGGAGCACATAACACCTGTGCTCTTCACTTTGCACTGGTTTCCTATAGCGTACTGGGCCAGATTCAAGGTGTTAGTTTTGATCTATAAAGCCCTACATGGTCTCGGCCCCTCATACCTCGAGGATCACCTCACCCTCCATGTCTCAGAGCGATCCCTGCAGTCTACCAGGGGCGCCTTCCTGGAGGTCCCCCGTGTTAGGTGGGGGGCCACAATGGAGAGGGCGTTCTCGGTGACTGGGCCGCAACTCTGGAATTTCCTCCTGGAGGAAGCTCTCCTGGCCCCAGGTCTGCTGGCATTCCGCTGAGCCTGCAAGACCTGGCTGTTCGCCCAGGCCTTTGGAGGGGACAGTGAGAGGGAGGGATAGGTGGATGGGGGGAGATGTTTTTAGAAATGTTTAAATTTTGATAATTTAGTGTTGTGTTTTTAGTGTTGTAAGCCGTCCCAGGATGCCGTAGGCATGAGGGGGCAGCTAATAAATATAACAAATAAATAAATAAATTATAACTGTATCATTGATATATCCAAAACCTAAAAGTTTTGTTACCAGACAGTTCACCGTTGTCCATATTAATTTAAAAGGACAAGATTCAATATGAGGCTGTATCCAAGAATTAAATGCTATTCCATTCCTCACAATATGAAACCGCCAGTGTTAGGATGCTACCCGATGGAGAACTTCAATGAGTCTTTACCACAGTTAACCTGGGAATGCATTCTCAAAAACATATGGCGCTTTAATTAACTTGCATGCTTGGCTGATTTAGTTTACGCAGTTTAGATGTTGAACTATCTCATCATGTCTTTCTGAAGGGGCCTTCTTCCCAGAAATATCTGCATGGAAGATGGTATCAAATGAAAAAATGGTTTCAAATGTGGCACTCAGTTGGGGGGGGGGGGGCGATATATACAAAATATTCCTGCTGAGACATTAGCCTCTTAACTGTTGTGGGCAGCTAAGCCAAGCACGTGCACTTGTAACTTCTCAACCTCATGGATGTATCCTTGTCTCTCCTGATGTTCACCTCTCCCTCGTCTCTCTTAGATCGTAAACTCCCTGGGGGAGGGACCTGTCCATAACTATTGATTGTACAGTGACAATCACAACAAGAAACTGTGATACTGAAACCTTCAACAAAAATAAACGTCATTAAAGGAAAGCTCCTCAGACTCAAACCAACCTCCTGGGGTGAATAATAAATATTATTGTGCTATATAAATAATAAAAATAATAAATAATGAGAAATAAAGGCATGAGTTTTTCTATTGTTATTCATTTAGTACCTTCAGCAGTGGCATAGCCAGGCTGTGATGGGCTCAGGTTCACATCCCAATGTTCGTTGCCTACCTGGCCCCTCCCCGATCGGGGGGGCAGCTCGGGGGCGGTGGCCGTTGTCCTCCCGCTGCTGGGCTGGATGAAGACACGCTGCTTGTCAGCGCATGGCATGTGGGGGGACAAAAGCGGCGCGAAACGAGCTCTCGCGAGGTGCGGGAGCTCGCGGCCGCCATCTTGTGGTAGGCGCGAATCAGGGCATTCGCGCCTAAGGAGTCAATGAGGAAGCAGTGTGGTGGTGTCTCGGGCTCCCGGACAAGGTTTGAATTTGGTTGAGGCCCTTAGGGGATAGAGCGCAGTGTGAAAACAGTAGGAGGGTGGGGTGCCTTCCCCCCCTACCTACAGCGAAGTGCCATGCGTGAACAGGGCGGCTGAATTAGGAAGGTAGACTGACGAGCTTCCTCCCCCCCCCTGCTCACCCTTAATGTGGAGCTGGCAGGGACGCCACTCCCTGTGGACGTTCGGAAGTGTGGGTTCATGATACCGCCTGGTCAGGCCAGGAGGTAGGCGAGAAGGGGGGCACGTGGTGCCACGTGGCAGAGGAGGGTACCCCTCAGCGAGGAAGGGGTGCAAGTGCGTAGGCCCGTGCCGACTGGTAGGAGCACGCAGATGCCCTATCTCTCCCACCCTTTAATCAAGGATGAAGAAAGGGGGCGGGGGCAAAAAAGGGAAAGGCCCTGCTAAAAAGTCTCTGGCCAAGCGGGTGGAGGAGGTATTGGAATCTCTCCAGGCCAGGATGTCGGGGTGTGAAGGTATACTTAACACCTTAGCATCTGGTGAGGGGAGGGAAGAAAGGGGGGGATGGACAGCCCGTTGGGGCCTCCCAAGGAGAGGGGGTGCCAGTCCTCATAGGGGCAGCAGGACATGAGGTGTCTGTGGTGGATGAGGGGTCATTGGAGGGACCTAACCCACGCAATACGGTGGGAGGTGAGAGCTTGGGTGTGAGCCGAGTTGAACCCAATGCCGATAGAGGGGAGGCACCCGGGTCCTGGGTCGAGGCAAGCACGGGGATTGTGCAGCCACCCGCCCGGTTCAGGGTTAGGGAGGAGATAGTCACCGGAGCTCCTCAAGGGAGCGCAGTTGGCAAAATGTGATATTAAATCGGCATTCCGCCTGCTGCCGGTTCACCCCTCAAGCTTCAGGCTTCTGGGGTTCCAATTCAGAGGCCAATTCTATTACGATAAGGCGATGCCGATGGGGTGCGTGATTTCTTGTTCGGCCTTCGAGCGTTTCAGCTCCTTGCTGGAATGGTTGATACGCCAGAGAACACGATCACGATATATCATTCATTATATTGATGATTTTCTGTTCCTTGGGGGGCACGGGATGGGCGAGTGCCAAAGGGCGTTGGAAACATTTAAGGAGCTAGCTAGCGAGCTGGGTGTCCCCTTGGCCCCCGAAAAAACGGTTGGCCTGGCTACAGTGTTAACATTCCTAGGGATTGAGTTGGACACCAACGAACAGGTGTCACGCCTGCCGTTGGACAAGTTAGAAGCCCTAGTGAAAGAAGTTGATTGGGTAGCGGTGTCAGGGACAGAAGGTAAAATTGGTGCGCATCACTGAGGTGCAGCTGTGCCCGGTGGCAGCACTTGAGACCTATTTGGCGGTGCGTCCCCCATGGCCTGGCCAGCTTTTTATTCACCGATCTGGGGCGAGGGTATCCAGATATCAATTTGCGGCAGTCCTGAGGAAAGCTCTTAAGAGGGCTGGTCTTCCTCCTCAGGCATTTAGCAGCCATTCTTTTAGAATAGGTGCTGCAAGTAGCGCGGCAGCTGCCGGCCTGTCTGAAGAACAGGTAAAGAACATAGGAAGATGGAAATCGAGTGCCTTCCGTGCGTATG
>QEPC01003457.1:888559-906419 GCA_003113815.1 Sphenodon punctatus
CCCATCTCTACCCATCAGCGCTGCTGCGCCGTCCATGTAAAAAAGGCCATTGTCTCGTAATCTGAGATGCTTTCACAAAGAGAAAACTTTTGGGTCCTGAGGATCTGTTAAACTCAAGCACTTAGGCATTAAAGAAACATACTAACCCTGCTGAATGAATAATTAGTAATATGTAACATCTGGGAGTTACCTTCAGTATGCAATTTGCAGCACAGGGCAATACACAAGAAAAGTTTTTTGCAACAACAAGCAGTTATTTTCACGCAGGGGAAGCTTCCCGCTCCCATTAGACTAGTTACCAGCAAAGCTAGGCTGTCTTATTCAATCTCACCAGGTTAGTGTTTTCAATTCCTGGTTCTTGTTTTACCAATAAGTTTTGGAGCTGATAATAATCTTATTTTGTTTTAACATTTGAACTACCAATATACAACCTGCTGAGTAAAGCTCCTACTTTTGAGTACAAGACAAGTGACAGAATACTTGAAAAGACAGTTCTGTAAGCTGGTGAGTCAACTGTTTCCACAACAAATGAATGAATATGCTTAGAAATATGTTCCACTTAGTTTAATTGAATTAAACTTACTTATATTTCAAGAATATAATTATTTTGTATTTGCACCATCCCTGTTCGTCCTGTTCTTTGTATTTCATAACTTAATAGGATAAATTGGGCTTGATCCTGTATTCCCAGTAATTTTTGCTTTAGTTCACCCTTGGTCAGTTTAATAGCATTTTCCTCCGTATATAGAGCATTGTTTTCTGTAGCTACTATTGTTATTATACTGCTCTATTATCTTTCTTTGTTGTCCTTTGTCCTTTGATACGATGGATCATGGGGTGTTGTTAAGACAACAGCGGGACCTGGTGGGGGTATACGGGACCACTCTTGAGTGGTTCTGTTCTTTCCTGCTGAGGAGGTCCCAACAGATGGTGATGGATGATTGCTTGCTTATCGCCCCCCCAGGACCTCCCCTGTGGGGTCCCGCAGGGTTCTATTCTGTCCCCCCTCTTGTTCAATGTGTATCTGAGGCCACTGGGTGAGATCATTCAGGCGTTTGGGGTGAGGTGTCGTCAATATGCTGACGACACTCTGCTCTACATTTTCTTTTCTTCCAACCCAGGTCCTGCAGTCTCGGTGCTTACCCAATGCGTGTCTGCTTTCAGGGACTGAAGGAGGGTGAGCCGATTGAGGCTGAATCCTGACAAGACTGAAGTGATGATAGCTAGCTGGTCTGGCAACTTGGAGGGAATTGGAACACCACTTATTGATGGGGTCTGCCCACCCTCTGGTCACGCAGGTGCTCAGCCTTGGAGTGCTTTTGGATCCCAGGTTGCGCCTGGATTCTCAGGTTGCGGCGGTGGTCTGGAGTGCTTTTCACCAACTCCACCGGGTGAGGAGGCTGCGGCCTTTTCTCTCTGACTCGGATCTGGCCACTGCCATCCATGTTTTCATCACCTTGAGGTTAGATTACTGCAACATGCTCTGTGTGGGGCTTCCCTTGATGACTGTTCAGAAGCTGTAGCTGGTGCAGAATACAGTGACTCGGCTCCTTTCGGAGACGAGACACCGGGGCCACATTACGCAGGTGCTCCAAATTCTGTGCTGACTACGTGCAGCTTTCCAGGCACAATTCAAGGTGCTGGTTTTGACCTTTAAAGCCCCAAATGGTCAGGGTCCCATATATTTGAAAAATTGCCTGTCCTACCATGTCTCATTGTGGCCCCTATGGTTGGATGGGAGTGTCCTTTTGTGAATTCTATCTGTTAGCCTTGTCTGTGGGATGGGGGTGCGCAGGAGGACGTTCTTGGTTGCTGCCCTGGTTTTGTGGCACTCCCTTCCCCAGTTCCCCAGGCAGTATGCTTAAGTCCGAGCCTAAGCATCTTTTGGTAAAGCATTTGGCGGCAGGGTTAGAGGCTGTCTGAGGTTTTGGTTGGGGTTGTGGGGATGCGTGGTGTGTTTGAGATGCAGGTGGGAGTTTTTATTGGGGTTTAGTAATCCTTTGGTTTTTTAAATTATTTTTATATTTTTTGTAAGCTGCCCTGAGCCTTGAGGGAAGGGTGGGATAGAAGTTGGAATAAATAAATAAATAAATAAATAAAGGACTAGGAGACACCCACTGAAATAATTTGAAAGCAAATTTATAACAAACAAGAGTAAGTGGGTTTTTTTCCACTCAGTGGACAATTAACCTGCGGAACTCATTGCCAGGGGGTATTTGTGAAAGACAATGACTTTGTCCAAAAAAAGTTTGGCTAAGTTCTTAAAGAATAGGCCATAAATAGCTGTTAGCCAAGTTGCTCAGACCTCTGACTGCAGGACTGGGAGTGAATATCAGGAAATGGATCATTCCATTTTGATTTGTGTGTGCACGTCTCTGAAGAAACAGACGTTGGCCACTGCCAATCAGGATGCTGGGCTAAATGGGCCATTAGTCTGACCCATTCTTACATTTAACAGGGTATGCATCAAGACACTCCAATCCAGCCACCCACAACCTTGTATAAGAAGCTAAAAGAATCTCCAGCATTTCATTATTGTCTTCAGTTCTGACACTTTGTAAGGCATTCAAATCTGTCTTCAACACTTAAAAGAAAGCAATATGCACTCCATCTTCCCCAAACCTGCCCTCTAATACATATCCTCATATCCTCTTGTACTAAAAAACGTGCACATCTGACTGTCACATAGTCTATTAGTGTAAGATTATTCTGCCTTAATATTGAAGAGAGATTCAGGTTTTGTGTTAGATATTGATACTAATCTCATTAAATTCACCACTGGAATTTTAAAGTGAAAAGCTACATGCAGGGCCAGATTTAGAGATAGGCAGAGTAGGTGAAAAACTAGGGCAGCAACTTTAAGAAGGCATCAAAAAGAAGAAGGAGTGGTCCCTCCCCTGCTCACTGTGCAAGCTTCCCACTCAGGCAAGGGATGCCTCCTGCTTTGTTTTATTGACCTTCTTTATTTCACTCCTGGGGTTTATCCTGAAGCTGGGGGCTGCTGCTTCCCTGGGAAACCAGGACTGCTTTCCCCCTCCACTAGCTATGCAAGCCCCTGGCTGGGGAAAGTGCCCGCCTCTTGCTGATCAGATCACCAGAAGTGCTCTCTCTCCTGCTGGCAATGAAATCCCCTAGCTTGAGGGGTGTGGAGGCATGTGGGTGGGCACACTTTAGAGCAAGGCTGGGGAACTGAGTTCACGCTGAAGCGCCACATATGAAAATGTTCCTGTCTTTGAGAGAGAGCCACAACATGGATTACATCCATTGTGCTGCCTTCCCCTGACAGTCTGCTGACATTCAGAGCTCTGGCTCCTGGGCAGCAGCTATATTACAGGACCTGCTCCCACAAGTCTCCAGCAACTAAAATGGTGGCTCAGCTTCCCTTCCTTCTGAGGGAGCTGCATGGACACACATTCCAGCAGCCACTTCTAGCAAGAGCAGCAGTACAGGTGCCCAAGAGCCACGTGCAGCTCCCAAGCTGCCTTTTGCTCACCTCGGCCTAGAGTGATGCAATGTGTAAATCCAGTCCTGGTTGCATACCTGCTGAAAAGAGCCTCCTAGTTGACAATTTGTCCTTCTCCTGAGCCACAGTGGTCATCATTTCTAGATCCCGTGTCTCCTGCAAAGAGATACTAAGGCCCTTTTTACACGAGACGGGCCCACTCATGCCCACGTAGATCCACTGCATGGGCATGAGTGGGCACCACCTGTGTGACCACCGTGGCAGTGGGTGGGTGCATACACACTCCCGTGGTACACCCACCTCCACTCATAGCCCACCCACGGAGCAATTGGCCACAGCGGCGAATGCCCCGTGCATGGACGTGGATGGAGATGGGCGTGCGCCTGTTTACAGCCGCCCCCACCACGCCCGCACTGGTGCGCACATCCATCCCTTCCCCGCACTGCAGCCTAAGGGCCTAAGTCGCAACCTCTTTGCCTCCGTTCCCCATCTGTAAAATGGGAATATGTGTGTTTGTCTTTTCCTGTGCGTTCCCTTCCTCCTTGTCTAGCTTAGATTGTAAGCCCACTGGGCAGGGACCTGTCTCTATTGATAATGACTGTAAAGCGCTGCGTACGCTTAGTAGTGCTATTGAAATGATAAGTAGTAGTAGTAGTAGTAATACTAAGTTCCAGGTAGCACGTGTGAGGCCATCCACATCCGAGAAATGGTGTTTTTGGCATCCCCCTGGTCTCTCACCAGGGTTAGAGTGAGAGACTGCAAGATTTCTAGACTGAGCTGCACTAATACTTCTTCTCATGACCTAAGCCCTACACATTGCAAACACTGATGCTTTTATTTTTCTTGAGAAGAATTTCTGATAAGTTGAACATTTATAGAGGTCCCACAAAATTTGAATTAACAGCACTCCACTGTAAAAAATGACAGTCAGAACCTTACAGTGAAATTTCAATTCCAGTTAAAAATGACAAAGTTTAGGATCCAAACGTTGACCAGATTTTGTAATTTTTAATGCTTGAAATTTCAACAAAATGCAGCTTCTGAACAGTCATCAAGGGCAGTCCCATGTAAAGGGCATTGCAATCAAGGTGATTGCACTAGCTTCGAGGCGATGAAGGCATGGATGACAGTGGCCAATAGATGCAATGTAGCCTCACTTGTGAGGGAATCGTGTCAAATTTTCTGAGGTATTTCCTCACTTATATTCTGTGAGACAATGCCTCAGAGATCAAATCTAAATACCTAGCTGGCTACTTCAGTTGCATGATTGATAAAACATCATGTTTTTTGCAGCCACTTCAAGATGGGTTTGCAGACTCATTAGTGCTAGCACTTCTAATTAAGAAATGTAAAATAATTTGAACTTTTGCCTTCAGTAAGTATCTATAATGATCTCTTATTCAATTAAAGTTTCTCTTTTTGTAATATTAACAACTCCTTAGCAAATACAAATCTGAGTACAACACTAATGGCTAATTAACCTGAGTCTCGTTTCATTAGAATGCAATAAACAAGAAATGCTACAGTTTATTAATATATTTTTTAGTAAAGAGTAGCTGTAAAGATTAAGGAAGCTGCATTGGTATGCAAAGAGGATGGCAAACAAAGACTCTGACAGACTGACATCTAAGGAAAAAATGACTCTGACTCCCCTTAATTTTGCAGAGGCTGTGTGTGCTGTCAAGGGGTAGGTCTTGGCAGGATTCGCTGCTGTTCTAGACAGCACCCAGCCACCAGTGCAGATGTGACCAGGAAGTCCTTAGCTGAATGAAGCCCACTCAGGGGCATTTCGGAAATAGGAAGCCTGAGAAGAAAGGGCTAGATCTGATCAGGAAGGCTGGTAAAGGCCAGGGTACAATTAGTGCCCTCAAGGCTTGGGGAATGAAGGGATTTTTAAAAAGGGAACAACAGTTTTTGAGAACAGTGGTTTGCAGCTTAAGCATCCTGTACTGTAAATAAGAGGACACTGTAGTGATGGGAACCTGGTGTCTGTGCGTGCTTGTTGTGATGAACAGAGTCATGAAGTTGATTTAGAGTGGCCAGAATGCAGTCCTGCAGCTTGTATTTCTCATAAGTGTCCTGTAAAAATGTGCATATCTGGCCACCCTAGATTGACTTGAACCCACCCCAGGGCCCACCCTGTTATACTCTGCTTTGTAGTCCAACATCATTAGGGATTTGATTGGTGTATGTAAGGGTGAAAACAGACATGACGCTAACCACCCTTTAACCACCCTTGGTGGTTATTTATGCATGTCGCAGGGCTGCATAGGGCACCAATACAGCCCTGCAACATACATAAATGACCACCAAGGGTGGTTAGCGTCATGTCTGTTTTCACCCTAAGTGTTCATGTTGTGAGCATGTTTTGCTGTCCAAAGAGCAAATGACATGCCCCAGACTAACAATTGCATGAACAAACAGACCAGCTAACTAATTTGCTGCACTTGAGATCCAGGGGTATGGGATCTACAACAAAATGTTCAACAGGCTCTCAAGCAGATGGCTTTCTTGCAAAACAACCTGTTTTCTTCGGGGCTTAATAGGTAGAGGTTACTAGAGGCATTATTGGGGCTCTCAAGCAGGAGGAATACTGCTCTGCTTGATGTGTCTACCACATGTCCTTTTCTTCTTTTCTCTCAGGCAGGCACAATAGGCAAGGCTGGGTTGTGGAGATTCTGAATTTGCCATCTTTGCCTAGATGCAAATAGTATCCCATCAAATATATGTTTATCTGATGGCAAGTCTTTAATCTTTCTATTTAATGGTGGGAGGCGGTTTCATAAAGGGCTCGCCATCAGCAGGTCTCCCACCACTACTCTCCTCTCTGGATGGTGCAAGTGAATAGCAGAAATGGATTACTCTATTATAACCCATTGTGCACTTCTCTGGAGCAACTAAAGTTGGCCACGTTGGAGACAGGATGCTAGGCTAGATGGACCATTGGTCTGACCCAGTATGGAACTTCTTATGCTGTGTTGTGGTGCTGGTCAGAGCACCAGCATTGACTCCAGGACCGACTGTTCCACTCCTGAGTTGTCCTACCTCCTTGGTGTGGGGTGCAGCCATTCTTTGGACCTGGCTCTGTGCCCAAGGTGCAGATGGCTACACCTGAGCTATGATCAAAGAGAAGTCATCCCAGTTCTAGCTTGTGTCCATTTTGAGAAGGGGCACTTAACCAGAAAAACCAGTGCAGTGGTTGTAGATTGTGAATGTAGGCATGTAGTTTTTGTACCAGGAAGGGGTAGATTTGCTGGAGCAAAAACTGAAAACAGACTGGCCCCACGTCTCTGCAGAGTTGAAGAACCTAGTTTGACCAGACTTGATGATGAAGGATGGGTTTTATACAAAGCTTTACAGCAAGTAGAAAGAAGAGTTTATTCACTGAAGTGCTATCCAGCATCTACTAAATTGGATTAGTGCTCAGGTGGACATGGATGGGTTAATGGTCTCCTCTGTAAGAGGTTTCAAAATCACAATTGTGAGTCCTCATTGCCTTTAGTGGATACATTTCAAATATGCATCCTTGAGCATCTCTGCGGACTTTGACCTAAATTAGTTTGTTTCATTCACATTTTAAGCAAAGTTAAACTTTGACTTGTGTTGATTAGCTTGCTTAAAACTGAAGTCATTGTGAAGTGTATGAAGTTGAAGAAAAGAACTTCCTTAACATGAATGAGCTCAGTCTTTCAGCTAGGGTGGCCAGATATGCAGATTTTAGAGGACATTTATGAGAAATATAGGTTGCAGGACTGCATTGGAGTTAGTGTAGCCCTGCAACTTGTATTTCTCATACATGTCCTCTAAAATCTGCATATCTCTGGCCACCCTACCTCCAGCCATTTAGTACCGCTCAAAGTCTCCAGTGCAAAACTCCCATCGACTTCAGTGGGGTCTGAGATACGCACTATCGGTGAGGACCCATGTTCACTAGGTTTTCCTCAGAGGCAGCAATGGGGAAACGCAGTGAACATGGGTCCCTGCTGATAGAGCTGAAGCTATGACTTGTGACACCAGCTGCAAGTTATAGCTCTGAGCAAGGGGAGTTAATGGCAGCTGCCGAGGAGGTACAGGGATATTTCACTGCAACTATGGCGAACCAAAAGCTGCTCCTAGTTACTTTATCAGATAGTCATGCACTGCATATACTTGCCATCTTAGTGCGATACTCAGCTGAAGAGCAATGCATTCAGAGTACACCTGACAAACTGCTGAGGAACATCAGTATTTTGAGACTGACCTAACTCCTAGCCTTAGCCACACACTCTGGGCTCGACTACACTGAAGGCATTAATGAAAAAATCTAAAACATTAATGAAAAAATCCACTGTCCTCTTCCCTCAGAAGAAAGTTACAAGTCGAGTTGTATAACTGGGATTGGCGTTCACTCTGCCAGGATTTGGGGCTCATGCTCACCTTGGGTGGTTTGGTTTCTTTTTTACACAGGACACCCCCACACATGGACACTCACCATTCACGTGCGGGAGGTCTCATTTGAATATGGGGGGGGGGGGCGTGCTCCCCTGAGTCACACACCGCCCACCTAGTCCACGCACCGGGCAATCCAGAAAAAGCCAGGGTGCCCCATGCATGGACAGGGTGGGTGTTGCATGGATACCCCTCTGTGTACTGTGTACAAATCCATGGCACTGGGGTCATTCATTTGAAGCACTCCCCCACGCAGGATGCCCACACACCTGCCCCATGCACCCACCCATCTCATTTAAAAACATCTCTTGTTTGTCACTCCACCGCACCTCCAAACACAGCCATGACTTGGTTTCCTCACTTGTAATCATCACAGGCCCTTGTAATGCCTTGTAATGCAGGGACACTCTGCCCATTCCTGCAAGATGTGTAAATCCAGCCAATTGAATCAGATTCACAAATGTAAACCCTCAGACATCTGTGATTTAGGTGTTCCTGAATTATAGAAAATTTATTTGGGTCAGTCCACCTCTGCGTCTAATAAAGAAATACCCTAGGATCCTGTAACCAGTTTCAGCAAATAAACACACACACCAGCTTTAAAGAAAAAGAGAGAGAAAGCAAGCTTGATTTAAAAAAAGTTATGTTCAATTTAGGGCTATAGAAAGTTGCTTACAGAAAACAAAAGGTTAAAGTAACACAGTTGCTTGGATGGTCTCAATAGTTCACCCTATTCAGTTCAGCCCATCAAGATCCCACAGGACCAGGCCCGTCTCTTTTCTTAGATAGTCAGGAAGGGAATAAATCATATTTCAGTTCTGTGCTTAAATATCTTATATGTTCATAGTTCCTGGTAGTATAATTCTTTCTTCTGAGTCCCAGTTCCTGCGAACTCATATCAGGGAGTGTCTTGCAGGATTCTGTCAATTGTTTTGCATATCAACTGCCATTGTTACAGGCTGAGTATTGCCAGTTTGTGGATCTTCTTTAATGAAGATATCTGGATTCCAAAGCTGTTTCTACGACTCATATAAACAGGGCTTTATTTGTGGGGAGGGGCTTGCCAAGGCTCAGCAATTAGATTCAATGGAGGTGGGGCTGAGTCCTACAAAATGTGTGGGCGATCAGGAAAAGGACAATATTGGTCATTTCAGGGTTGGAAACAAGGCAGAAAAAAATCTGGATGGTTTATTTGGTTTTCATGAATAACGTTCCTGCTCCACCTTCTGCACTGGTCATCATATAGATTAAATCCCAAGAATTCCTTTTTTTGTTTTCAGCTGCAGAGAGGAAGGTTAGTCCAGTTGCTAGCTGAAGAATAGGGTTAATTTCCCTGCTTGGCCAAGCTCTGGGTCAGGAGGCGTGGTTTCAAGGGCAGGGGGTAGAGCCTCTGGGGAAGACTTGGGTCCTGGCAATTTTGTTTTGTACAAATTAAGCACTGCATATAAATTTAGATTTTATAAATGTTACATGATAACTTTAGGCATCATTGTTCCTACATCATTGTGCTCTCATGTTTCATGAGGCTCAAAATGAATTGTTCAAATATATTTGAAATGATAGGAATATTGCTTCCTACATAATACATGGCTTATTGCTGACAATCACAAATAGGTCTGTTGTCACAGCTGAAATCAATATTCAAAACAACTCAAATAGTTATCAAAATCTAATCAGTTTGCATTTTTTAATCTGAAATTTGCATCCTATTTGGTTTGCAAAGTTCACAAGGTTATTGAATTTGTTTTGCACATTTTATCATGTCAAGTTTGTCTGTTTGGAAAAGACCACAGTCCCATCTGGAAAAACAAATTGGTTTAGATATGTGGCAAACACTACATTTAGTAGGCCATTGTCTCTGAGAAGGAGAGTTGCTTTGCACTATAATGAGGCATTGGCCATTTTTGAATTCAGATGTTTTCCCTTTTGTATTGCAAGGGAAAGATCAGACAAGGAAGCTCTGCAATTTTCAAGGCTGAGATACCTGCATAATCCCTTTTTAAAAAAAATAAATGGATGAGCTGGGGGGGAAAAGGAAACTGTAATCCTCCATTAGGCTAAGGACAGCTCAACTTTGCATATCGTAGGAAAACTTATAAATGATTTTATGAACTGGTGCATAAAACTGTAGCCTACAGCTTAGAACAGTTCTCATAGTGCGTGGGAGGGGAGGGCTTCCAGGTAAGGTGCAGAAGGTATTTGAGTGGTGGTGGGGCCATGAGGAGGAATACAACTGGCATACATGTAGCTCTGCTCTGACTAAGCAGGGGGAATTTCCAAAAGGATGCAGTAATGAGTGGAAGCAATAGGATGGTGGGAAGGGCGAAAGGGAGCAAGGTGTATTATGCATGTGTGTGGAAGAGGAATTGGGGTGTGGAGGGAGACATGGTTTTAAAAGTTTGAAATTAAGGCTTTGCACTCAGGTTTTGACAAAATACAAATAAATGAAAAAAAGACCTTCGGGGATTCCATATTCAAAATACAAATTCAAAATGTATACGATATGCTCTCAAAAATGCCTGAGCCTCCAGGACCCTTTCTACAAAGGATTGATCTAGGAAATATAATAATATTCTCTGCGAACCATCTTTGGCTGGAAGAGGTTCCAGTCTACAAATATCTGAAGGGGCCATGTTTAATTTCAACAAAAGGTTCAAGTGCCTACAAACCCCTGGAACTCTATGCCATCTGTGTCGTTGACCATTTGGTAACACAAAATATTTGAACGCAATAACTAAAAAATCTAAGATCATCCTATGTTGCGAAACACGATGAGAGGTTCCTGGCCTTGGATGTTAACTTTCCTCTCTGGGACTAAGGAAGACCCAGTAAAATCACGCTTATTACCCATCAACCTTGATGTCTGCTGGGTGTCTAAATATTGGGTGATTGAGCTAACATCCTTGGCAACTCCCTTCATACAGTCCCCTATCTCCATTACTGCACCTTTTACCTCTGACAAATTATCCATAAGCAATTCAATTAACTTGCCTACCAAAATACAGTGTTCCCTCAAAAGAGCAGTCATACTCAGTGGGTTCTCTAAATTTCTGGGGACACGTTTAGGGGTGAACTGCTCTGCTCTGCTGGTAGATCATCCTCCTGGAAGGGATCAGCTCTTTCTTCCAGACAGGAAAACCTATAATTCTAACAAGATATTCCCCTCACATCCTTGGGGCCTCCTTTACCATTGATCCCCAGCTCTGTTAATTTAAGCTGCTTTAGACTGTGGTAAAACCTATATCAGGGGAAGTAAACATCGGTCTTCCTCTCTTCTTAGAATTCCCAGATGCCATCTTAAATCAGATTATACCTCAGACTAGATAGCAAGAACAAAGGAAAAACGTTCCTCTTGTCGGGGTATATCTGGACAAAACTTGTCCCCCAGAGGACAGATAAAGAACTACCTTCCCCTTCACGGGGTATGACTGGGCGGGACTTCGTCCCTGACAGATAAATAGGGAAGTACCTTCCCCTTTACGGGGTCTGTCAAGGCAGAACTCGGCCCCTACAGGCTAAAAGAAAGCTACCTTCCACTAATCGGGATATGCCTAGGCTGGGCTCGTCTCCTGCAAAATAAAATTAAAAACTACCTTCCCCTTCCTGGGGTGTGTCTAGGCAGGACTTGTCCCCTGGGGGATAAATACGGAAGTACCTTCCCCTTAACTGGTATATCAGGGTAGGACTTCGCTTCTGCTGGCTCATAAAGAGAACAACCTTCCCCTTCTCGGCCAGGACTGACCAGGACTTAGCCCCTGCGCAAAAAAAATAGTTACCTTCTTCATGGGGTGTGTCTAGGCAGGACTTGTCCCCTTGAAGATAAATAGTAAACTACCTTCCCCTACTCAGAGTGAGTCTAGACAAAACTTGTCCCCTGGGAAATAAATAAAGAGCTACCTTCCCCTTCACTGGGTGTATCGGGGCAAAACCTAGCTCCTAGAAGGAGAACAGAAAACTGCCTTCCCGTTCGGGAGGTGTATCTGGACAGAACCCAGCCCTTGAATAAAAAGTAGGCATTTACCATTCCCTTCTACAAAAGTTTCCTCTAAGTTATTACACCTTATGAGTCATCGCCTTACTGATTACTAGGAAGAGCTAGAGCACTCAGGGGCGCTCTTATATCCCTGGACTGCCCAAATTATGATCTATCTGACTAGGGCAGGCCTCTCAATTTCTTGCTTGCAAGGGAAAAGCCTGTCTTTGCAAAAGGATTTGGTCAAATTAAGGCTGACTGATATCTCTAAACAGGACGATCTGGCAGCTCTGGCATCCTGGAAGGTAGCCCCACAATTAGGCACCCTTAAGCAACTGCATAGGCTGGAACCGTACTTGGCCAAATTAAATGACGTTACACTGCGCAGGGTTTTACCTCTGTGCGTTTCGGTCTTCTCCCTACTGCTGTTGTGGAGGGCCGCTTTAAGAATATACCGTATCTGCAAAGACTTTGTCCCTGTAGGAGTGAAGTAGTGGAGGATGTGGAGCACTTTGTTCTCTTTTGCCCCTTATATGAGTCTCTCAGGCTGGTTTGGATATCACCTTTATGGGACCAGAGATGCTTACTGAATAAGCATAATGTAGTTGATCTACTAGTATCGCAGGATGAGGAAGTTATCCAGGCAGTTGCTTTGTTTGTTTTACTGGCTTCAAGAATCCGCACTGCATTATGTTAAATTTGAGAATTTTTCTTTTTATGTGCTTTGGATTCCTTTATATATTGTCTTTTAATTTTGACTTCCTACATCATTAGTAGGATGATGTATGATCTATCTGTATATGTTTTACTTATTTATATGTTTTAGAGTTTATTGTATTATACGTAGATGTTGTTGTTGTTGTTTTTTTGACCATGGCGGAAGCTAGCGTCTAATAAAAAGTATTGATTGATTGATTGGGTCAAAGGCCACACAGCCTCTCAGAGGCCTAATACAAAACTACTTAGTCCCAAACAGAAAGACCCCATAGCTGCTCACACCAAGCTAACAAGGGGCACACACAAGGTGTGCAAGCTAAGGTGGGAGCCTTAACATACAATTTTCCGGTTTGTTAAAGTTTGCTTGATGTAAATCTACCTTAACTAGGTTTTTTAAACCGTAGTTTTTTTGTTTGTCTAATCTGAAGGAACACCTGTCCTTCCATACACCATTGCAGCCCATGTGATCAGCCAGCAGCGCCTGTGTGTGTGTACCATCTGTTAGTCTGGTTCAGACAAGGGCTTGCAGGGGGGCTTTCTCAGTTGCTGCCCCATTGCTTTGGACTCCCTTCCTCCGGAGGTTTGTTTGAGCCTGAGTGTCTTCCGGAGGTGGTGCAAGACTTTTCAGTTTATAAAGGCATTTGGTGAGCAGGGATAGGGATTTGGCGGGAGGCTTTTTGGGAGGTTGAGGTTGGAGTTGGTGGCTCTGAGATTAGGGTAGGTTTTTTTTTGTAATGTATTAATGTTTTTTAATTGTATTATATTTTTGCTACTGTAAGCCACCCTGAATGAAAGCACAGGGTATACATTTAAGTAAATAAAATAAATAAATGTGTCAACTTTAGTTCCTGATTCTGAAAAGACATATGCACTAGTAGTTCCTTTAATTTCAGTGGGGACTATGCATTGAAAATCTTTGCAGGATTGTGGCCTTAGAGGATTTCACTAGAGGACAGTTACGTTCCAAGTTTGAAATCTAAATATTTTTTTGCTACCAAAATCTAAACAGATTTTAAAAGCACAAATGAGGTATTATTTTCATGCTGACCAAACTCAAAAACAGCTGAACAGGTTTTCTGTAAGCTTTAGGGAGGGAAAAAAAAACCTCTCTTGGCTTGAGACTAAGCATGCAAAATGTGTGCACAAAAGAGCTTTTTTGGAGAAGGCTAATGACTGAAAAGCATGGGTCCAAGTGAAATGTCCTTCCAAAGCCCTAATTAAGATTTACCTCAGGTATGCTCTGCTCAAAAATTAAGCACTTCCTTCATTGACTAGTAAGTCATTTGGCAGACCACCAGAAGATCATATGGTCAGGAGAATGCCAGTAGATCCTATGCAAGTATTACCCATGCAGTCATCCAGACACCACATGGACAGTTTAAGCTGCTTTAATTATCTTCCAGGAAGAAGGACAACAGCTGCTGGCATCTACACATTTTGGGTCCCATTCACATTCAGTAGCCAAAACTAATGTGGAAATTTAAAATGGAAATGCACAAAAAGAGGCCAGATTCTGCTCTCATTCACATCCGTATGAGTTCTGAGTAACACAGCTGCAGTCTGTGGAATGACTCGAGTTTTGGGCATAATAGAATCTGCACAAAATAAGCACTTTCTGGTTCTATTCTATGTGAAATTACAAATGGCAAATTACTCATCTTTATTTTTATATAGCACCCCCCTGCTATGGCACTCGGAGTGCTTTACGTAGAACTAACAACTTTTAAAATCCTATTCAAAATAACATAAGCAGTGCAATACTGGGTCAGACCAATAGCCAATCAAACCTAGTATGTTGTTTCCAAAAGTGACCACTCTCAGTCGCTTCCACGCGCCCACCATGTCATCATGGAGTGATCCATTCCCTGCTGCTCACTCCCAGCAGTCAGAGGCTGCATCCCTGAACCTATTTGGCTAATAGCCATTTAATGGATCTATCCTCCAAGAACTTGTCCAATCTTTGGGTGTTTTTAAACAAGCAAGGCTTGAGGAAGGAGTCTTGGCCTGCTGAGTGGCACAGCTGTGGAGCACCCACGCACGTGGAATGAGAGGGGAAGGATTCTCCCAGGGTGGCCACCACGCCCACGCAGCCTCCACATACGCCCCTGCGGATCGGACCTGCAAATAACTTATACAGGCAGCTGTTCCCCCTTCCTGGCAACACTCCCACCCCAAGTCCTGCCCAACTGCTCTCCCTCTGCCATGACATACAGCTGCAGACACCATGGAAACAGGAACCAGCAACTTCTTCCTGCCCAGGAGTTGGTGCAGCTGCTGGCAGTCCTGGTCAACAATGGAGATGCATACCGGGGGCGGGGAACAATTGGGGAGCTGCTGTCCGAGCTACTGCTCTCCATTGCGCTGGCTCTTTTCTCGTGCATCGCAATGTGAGGTTGTTGTGCTTTGAGTCACCATGGTGTTGTGTGCGTGTTCTTTAAGAGCTCCCAGCAGGGCTGTAGGGGGGCGGCTGGCTGTGGATCTGTCTGCTGGCATGGGTGGGTGCCCTGGTTCATATGGGATGGGGATGTAGGGCGCGCGTCCCCACACACTTCTTGGCTTGCCCCGCATGGTACACTCCAGATGTTTTGGCAGTGCCCCAAGAATGGCCATGGCTGGGTGCCGCATGGCTCACAGGAGCGCACATCCCCACACACCACCATCAAACGAGCTGTTGGATGCATGATTAATGCATGGCCATGCGCGGTAGCATCTTGTTTTAAAACATCCTTCTCTTTAAACCCAGCTATGATCCTGGCCTTGACCACATCCTCTGGCAACAAATTACTTGTACATTGAGTGAAAAAGTATCACCTTTCATTTGTTTTAAAACCACTGCTGTTAGTTTCATGGAGTGTCCCCTTTTGACTTGTTCTACACCACTCATGATTTTGTAAGCTTCTATCATATCCCCTCTCCAAGCTGAAGTACACTGACCTATCGAGCCTTTCCTTGTGCATAAGCCATTCCATACCCTTGATCATTTATTGGTGCCCTTCTCTCGGTGCCTTTTCCAGGTGTACTCTTATTTTTTTTGAGATGGGACAACCAGATCCGCACACGATATTCAAGGTGTGGCTGCACCACAGGTTTTTATTTTATTTTATTTATTTATCCCACCCATTCCCTTAACGCTGTTACAATATGTAAATATATTCTTACAATATGTAATATATTTATTTATTTATTTATAAAATGTATATGCCGCCCCCTCCTGCTAAAAACATCTCGGAGTGGCTAACAACATTTTAAAATACAGATTAAAATAAATAGCACCAAAATACAATTAAAACAACCTAAAATCCCCCATTTAAAACAATTCAAAACCAAACCCTCCCTAACCCAGCCCACCCCATCTCCCTCAGTAAAGGCCTGGTGGAACAGCCAGGTCTGACATTGGGTAAAAACAGACATGACACTAACCACCCTTTAACCACCATTGGTGGTTATTTATGCATGTTGCAGGGCTGCATAGGGCACCAATACAGCCCTGCAACATGCATAAATAACCACCAAGGGTGGTTAGCGTCATGTCTGTTTTCACCCATTGTGTACTGAAAGAGGGGAGGTCGGTGGTCAAGTGGACCTCTGACAGGAGGGAGTTCAACAGCCGTGGTGCAGCCACAGAAAACGCCCTTCTCAAGGTCGATACCCGGAAAAACCTGGGGACCTCGAGGAGGGTGCCCCCAGCCAACTGCAGGGGCTGATCCAGGACCCAGAGGGGGAGGCAGTCCTGCAGGTAGGTGGGGCCCAAGCCGTTTAGGGATTTAAAGGTCAACACCAACACCTTGAATTGGGCCTGGAAGACTATCGGCAGCCAGTGCAGAGAGTGAAGCACCGGTGTAATGTGCTCACGTCAGCCTGTCCCCATTAGGAGATGGGTCGCTGCATTCTGCAACAGCTGCAGTCCAGCTGCACCCAGCACCAAAGGTAGCCCCACATAGAGTGCATTACAGTAGTCCAGTATAATATATACAATAACTAAACATATACAAAAATACACAAAATAAATCCAAATATTAAAATACCAACCCTCCTACCCCCGACAAGTAATACAGTTAAAATTCCCTTACCCACAACATTCCAACTCTCTTCCCTCCTGCCAAATAAAAAGATCTTACATTGGCTCTGGAAGATGAGCAGGCTCGGGTTTAGACTTATATTGCAGCCTAATGATATATTTGGTTTTATTCTCTATCCTTTTCCAAATAATATCTAACATTCTGTTTGCCTTTTTCACCACTGTTGTACACTGAGCTGAGGTTTTCAATAAATTGTCCACAATGACTCCAAGATCCTTCTCCTGAGTGGTAACCCCTAATTTAGAACCCAACATTGTGTGCGCATGGTTAGGATATTTTCCCCTATCTGCATCACTTGTCATTTGTCAACACTGAGTTTCATCTACCATTTGGTTGCCCAGTCACCCAGTCATACAAGATCCTCCTGTATTTCACATTCTACCTTGTTTTTTTAGGGCTGAAATGAGAATCAATTTGTTTCTTGCAAAATCTTACAGGAATAGAGAATCATTACTGAGATCTTGGGACAATCTTGGTAACAGTTCAAGTTTTCAGTCAAGAATTTTTCGCGATTTACCATTTACTGTGACTTAGCATTTACCGTATACCCATATCCTGGTACCGCTTACCATGTACTGCTTTTGTCCTAGAAATGTGCATGCGCCAAATAGCCACCACAGCTCTTCTGCACATGTGCAGCCCTCTTCAAAGATGGTGCCAGCAGTGTTGCTGCCATTTTGAAAAACGGCAGCTATTTTACCCGGGCGCATAATCAGGATGAAAGTGATACATGGTAAGTGGTACACGGTAAATAATGGTAAATGGAGAAAAACCCTCGATGGAGAGAGTGTAAAGAACCAAGAGTTTTCTCAGTTATTGAGTCTCACTAAAATGAGTCAAAAACCATGATTCTTGGCAAGAATTGATAAACGAGATTGAGTTTCAGACCTAGTTTTAACTATCTGGAACAGGGCCCGCCTTACCCTAAGCGGGCCCCAGGGCAGGAAAGAAATGCGGGCCCCCATATCTTCCGGCGGGCCTAGGAATGCTCCCTGGCTCAGGAGCGCTACCCAGGCCTGGGCTCAGGGATGGGAAGAGGGGCACTCCCCTCTGCCAATCCCCAAGCCTGAGTGGCCATTTGGATTCCAGCAACCGAATTCGATCACTTACCTGATCCGGGCGCTGCCAGTGCCACCGTCATCATCACCACCGCCGCCGCCTCCGGCCTGGGCCCCGCACCAGGCTCGCCCCCCCCCCCCC
>QEPC01003457.1:906739-965217 GCA_003113815.1 Sphenodon punctatus
GCTAGGGGAAATGAGGGAGAGGCGGGGCCTCTGCCTCTCTCTCCCTCCCTCATTTCCCCTGACTGAGACCGTGCCAGGCAGCGGAGGGGGGGCACAGAGTGTGGGAGAGGCAGGGTCTCTGCCTCTCCCTCACTCCTACTGCCCCCCCAATTTTTATTTTTTTAAAAATCAAAGTTAAACCCAAACTCGCGGGGGCCCCCAGACGTGGGGCCCTGGGTGATTGCCCCTAGCCGCCCCGCGATAAGGCGGCCCTGATCTGGAATAACTTGCATTATCTGCACATTTAATCACCTCACTCTTTACTTCCTTTTCCAGATCACAACCTTCACAAACTTGCTCCCCGCAGCTCTCTGTGCTAATTTCCCTCCATACTCCAGTCCATGACCTCTGCTCCTCCTCTGTTCCCTCTCTTGCCCTTCCACGCCTCCCCTGATCCCCTAACTGCCTTCGTCCCTTCTCCCTAGCTGCGCCCCATGCCTGGAACTCCCTCCCTGCCCACATCCGCCTCGCCACCTCCCTTAGTACGTTCAAATCCCTCCTCAAGACCCACCTCTTCCGCTCTGCACTGCCCGACCTCTCGCTCCCCTCACCTAACTCCTGTTGATACCTACCATCCAGTACAATTTGTTACCTGAGGTCTATGTACTCTTACGCACACCACATGGACCAACCAGCCATCATTCTTGATGTAACCAAGCCAAGCACATGCACCTGAAAACTCACATCCCTGTGAATGTTACACTCCTTGCCTCTCCCTCTGTTCCCCTTCCTTCGTATTCCCTCCTCCGGTCTCTCAGATTGTAAGCCTTAGGGCAGGGACCGTGTCTATTCAATTACTTTGTAAAGCACCAGGTACATTGCTGGCGCTATATAAATGCTTGCTCATCATCATTAATGAAGATGGTTTAGTACTATCCTTTGTTTCCTATCTTTTAACCATTACCGATCCATGATAGAACTCTGTCCCTTATCCCGTGACTACCTAGTTTCCTCAAGAGTCTCTTGTGAGGGATCTTGTCAAACACTTTCTGAAAATTCAGATATACTATATCAAGCAGATCACCTATCCACATGCTGTTGATAACCTCAAAAAAATCCAACAAATTAGCAAGGCATGATTTCCCTTTGCTAAAACCATGTTGTATTTCAAAGTACAAATGTTCAGTGAGTGTCTAAGCAAAATTTACATAGCAAATAACGAGTATTACCAGACATAACACTAGCCACTTCTTTTTAGCATTAAATGCACATTGGTCTTTATGTTTGTTTGTGGAAACACAGATCCTGATACACACTTACCAACCACAAGAAGTAAAGATTGAGTTCCAGAAATCATTTATCTGCTGCTATCATGTAGCCACTGCTATGCACAGCTAAGTGTACTGCTCCAATATTGGTATATGGTAATCTGAGAGCCCATAGAAACAGGATATCATCTGGGCAATGGCTGATGGGAGAAGACTCTTGTGTAATTGCTGGAACACACAACAACATAAACGTCTGCAGGAGCAGCTATGGGACTGGGACATCAGCGATTGCAACACATGATGAATTTCTGCAGATTAATCATGCCTGCTTACACCCTATGTGAAACAAAGAAAAAGGGCCCTAATTAATTTTTCACACAAACCTAATTATATACATTTATAAAGGGCCCTAGTACAAAGGGTGAGGTATACATTTGAATAAATGTATAAATTAATTCAAGAATAATTCTTTTGAACTCAGTTATGAAATTACCCCTTAATATTATTCAAAAGACCATTTGCACGGATTGTGTGTTCCATTGTAAAAATGACTTGAGTCTCAAAAACATAAAGATTTTACAGTAGGAAGGAAAGCAGTAGGGAACAGCCATCTCCTCCCCTGTTATTAGTCAGTACTAGAAACTGACCTTCAGAATTCATTGAATGAAAGAGCAAATTATTTTCATAACAGAATCCCAGACATGTCCAGTTCACCCAGGCTCTGGTAAGTTTTGTACAGACTGTAAAATTCCTTTAGAAGCCATATTACAGCAGTCTTCAGTAAGTGCCAAAATACCACAGTCTCCAATGGCATTGCGTAGCGCAGCTTTGTATGTTACCTAAAAACATGCTAGCTGTAAAGGAGAGTAGGAGCCTGATCTGACTCCCAGCTCAGCTCTGCCCACTGAACACTGCAGCCAGCAGAGGGCACTCTCATCCCACTGGAAGCTGCTTCTCGCTCTGGAATCTCCTGCTTTGGGATGTGAATCAATGCTGTTCAACATGACAAATCTGCACGTTGGTTTTTTTTTGTTTTTTTTAACACCACCGCTTCGTCAGTTTCATCTCCCGAGTGCAGTTCTGCTGCATTTATGCAGATAAGCAACGTGTTGCTAATGGCAATGATATTGCCCTTGCAGCTGCTTTGGTGAATACAAATGCAGCAGGGTAAGATCCTACTATATGGCATGACTCTCTCAGCCTAGTCATGCCATATAGTAGGATGCTAATTGATCTCAGATACCTCATTCAGCACTGGTTTGGCTCCACCAGCAGCTACACTGATGAAGGCTGAAGTGTAGACAGGTTAGTAATTTGTCATCTAACTGAGCAGAGTTGCATAGTAGGGGTAAATAAAAATAAAATAATAATAATAAATAATGCCATAGCCTTGGCTGCACTGTTACCCCACTGATGGAACTGGGAGGATCACAAATTATAGGGCCTAGCTTCCCTGGTGTAGACAAACCCTGGAACAGCTTGGCTGCCAAGCTTTTCACCTGTGCGATCCCATTTTGAGACTTAAATATAATCCTGTGATCCCAGATAGCAACAAAGACACAGCAAATATATTGCACATTAATTGAGACTGTGACCCCATCCAAAGATGGCATGATCCTACCTGACATCTTGACCCACAGGTTGGCCTCCTCTACCTTAGGACACAGTATTCTGTAGCGTTACTGGGCCATTTCAAGCAATAGCTTGGAAGCATTAATCGCTAGACACTTTCTGAAGGTCTTTCTTTCCATTATGTGGGGAGATGCTACTCCCCCTGCCCCGTTAGCATTTATCTTCTCTGAAGGGTGGAAACCGGGTGGAATCCACCTAAGGTTTAAATGTGCCTTTGTGCTTGCTCCTCCGCCAGTCAGCTGTAAAATATTGCCTCATTGACCATGCTTGAATTGGCATCATGTACACTTACAGTTCCCCGTCTGTGAACTTTTCAGGGAAACTGACACCAGGATGTGGCAGAGCAGACCTCTGCCTACCAATCTTTAATGTGTTGATAGCCTGCAAAATGGAATTTGCAAGCATGCTAGCCAATTTGTTGCCACCTACTCCTGGTATCTCCATAATCTCCCAAGGTGGGCATGCTGTTACACACAATCTGTTGATCGCTCACAGCAGATGTGGTTCGGCAGGGACATCTAAGTGTGTTAATTAAAGGGGCTGATGAAGAACAAAGAAAATCTACCAGTTCACCGTGAGAAAATGCTGATCCCGGAAAATGAGACGTTACGTGTCATTTATGCCATGGTGCGTGCCTGGCTACGCTCCGAGTCCTTGTGTTTGAGGGGCAGTGAAGAGAACACAGTTCACCTGTAATATTAAGACACAGGGGCTCGTGAGCTACATTCTTCCTCACTCCTTTGTGGTCCTGGCCACCACCGTTAGTGGGGTGACAATTTAGTAACCCTGTTCCAATATTTATTTGAATCCTATCTGCATTTGATTGAAACCCTAAAGCACTTTCTCTGTGTGCATATTTGATTCTATGTGCAGTATAGCTGTAAATGTTCAAGCCTTGTTTTACCTGGCAGTACATGGTGGCTGCTTTGCACGGTTGGCATCAGAAGCTCAAGGAGAATTGAGACAAGCCCAGGCTAATCCTTTGCGGGGGTGGAGCCCAAGCAGGGTCCAACAAAGGATTTTTTTAGACCAACGCCTCCCCACTCATCATGCAAGTTGCAGGGCTCCATAAGGTGCCAATGTGGCCCTGCAATAGGCATAATGGGTGGGGAGACACTTGTCTAAAAGTACCCAAAGAAACGGGGTTCAGATGGAGAGAAGAGGATGCCATTGTGACATCCCTCCTGCATAGCATCACAGGGCTGCATTTTTGGCCCTCTGTGGATATTTTAGCCCAATATAATTAGCCTATCATTTAGACTGCTCTAACAAGCACCCAGGGAATACCATCGACAGAGCAGAATGTGGGCTCTAAGCACCCTTGCATTGTGCCCCCCCCCCCCCAACTTGTGCTCGATTGTATTTTAAGCAGACCAGTGAATCCGGCCAGCACTCTCCTCATTTCATCAGCATCTGTAGGAGCCAGAAAGCATTTTGGGAAGATACTTAATAGAAAGGTTTCTGCTGCCTGTAGGGCTTGAATTAACCAGAGAGATAATCTTCCCCTGTGCAAAGAGGATGCAAGAACACACTGGCAAGATCTGGAAGTTTTATTGTTAAGAACTAGTTTACATATGCCTTTGTTTCCCAATTAAATTAACAGAACCAAAATTACAGCGTCAGAAAAGAGACACCCGCGGCTGCCACAGACATGTCCAGCATTTCAGCCTGCTTGCTGGTCTTTCATGCTTACACACAGAGCTTTTGGAAAACCTTGCAAAATCGTGTTCATTAAAGCCCTAAATACTGGCTACTGGCCAACAGCTTCAGTGGAAGCAACAAACATTTATTTTCCTTCTACAGGAAAAAAAATAATCATAAATGTCAGTCAAGAAATACTGCAAAATAAAATGGACCCTCCTCGGCAAGCGCACGTAGCGCAGCCAAGCTTTGGCAGTGCTTTCAAAGCCTTCCGAGGCGTCGGTTACAAACATTCTGCAGCTCCTCTGCTGACCGAGGAGTGTTACAGAGCCAGAGCCTTGCCTTCTCTTGCAAAACTGTCAGGCACAAATGAGCAGAAAGATATTGGCTGCAAAGGACTCGCAGGCTCCTCCCAGAGACTGGATCCTGATATTTTTGGAGGATTTCTTTTAACTCAGTTACAAACCTTGGTGAGGGAAACAAGTTACCACACCAGCAAGGAGGAGAAATCTCTGCTTTTAAAGATAGCACAGCTCTCACGCTCTCTCTCTGTGTTACCTTTCTGAAGCTACCTTGGATGTGATTGTTCATTTCACTTGTGGCGGAAAACTGTACTGTCTGGCTGGGGGGAAATGCTGATCCTCTGGATGTTTCTTATTTTTGTAAGAACCAGGAATGGGAGTGAAGTAGAGAGAAGACAATGAGGAAAACATGATTTGAGGAAAAGGAAAGCCCCAAACATTTGCCTCTCAGAAAATTGATGGTGTTTCTTGTGGGTTCAGTTTTTCCTTTGCAGGAGAAAAGGCTGAGGAAAGAGCTTACAGTGCATCGCTACCCAGCTCCCGTGGACCTTACTGGACTGAAAATTCTCTAGTGGATGTAAAGTGGGCAACCGTAAGAGGGGGGAAAAACCCTCCTGTTTATAAAACCACCATGAATTCGGTGGCTGGAAATAAAGAGAGAATTGCAGTCACCACCAGGAGCAGGAAATATGGGGTAAGTTGCGTCCTCAAGTGAAATACAGCAGGGATGCTTTAAATCCATCCGTGCTTTTCATGCTACAGCTCTCCCTGAGACTGACAGGAAACAAATTATGCCGGCACATTCACCTTATTAAGCTGCATGTTCCCATTCAAAGCGGTTAGGAGATCACCCGGGCTATTCAATCAGGAAGATATGGTGATTATGGGAAGCCTATCTCCCCCCCATATCTCTCTCTCTCTCTCGACTTGCTCCGCTCCTTAAACTTTCCCAGCCCTAAGGCCCGATCTAACTGAACCCATTTTTAAGCCCCCCCAGCGCCCATTCATTGTGTGTGCGCACAGCCTTGCCCGGGAGCGGCCGTGCTGCTTGGGGGGCCCCGCTCTCAGGTGCTGCCGGAGGGAGACAATGCTGCAGGCGGGCGGAAGGCGGCCGGGGCTCGGGTTCGTTCGGAGCGATCAGCGGCGGGACTGGCGATGCCTGCCCGAAACTTTCCCCTGAGCTGACCCGCCTCTCCCTCTCCTCCTCCTCCAGGTGACCGACCCCTGCTCCCCCACCAAGCCCGCCGCCACCACCCCCTTCTCCCCGGAGAGCTGGTACCGGAAAGCTTACGAGGAATCCCGGGCGGGGAGTCGCCCAGCCCCCGAAGGAGCCGGCTCGGTCCTGGGCTCGTCCGGCACCCCGTCTCCCGGCTCGGGCACCTCCTCGCCGGGCTCGTTCACGGGATCGCCGGGGCCCGCCTCGCCAGGCATCGGCACCAGCTCGCCCGGCTCGCTGGGCGGCTCGCCGGGCTTCGGCACAGGCTCGCCGGGCTCCGGTAGCGGCGGCGGCTCCTCGCCTGGCTCGGACCGCGGCGTCTGGTGCGAGAACTGCAACGCCCGCCTGGTGGAGCTGAAGAGACAGGCGCTCAAGCTGCTCATCCCCGGGCCCTTCAGCAGCAAGGTGAGGGGAGCTCGCCATGGGGCCCTGCTTGTGACCCCCAACAGCAGAGCCCGGAGGGAGCGGCCACAGCCGGCCCGCCCTGCACCCCCCACGGGGCAGGGCACTTGGCAGCCTCCGCGGGAGGTAAAGCTGCCTTGCTCCCCGCCCCTGAAGCCAGGGGAGGCTCTAGCTCTGTTGGGATTATGGCCTTTCTTTCTACTTCAGGATTGGCTTTCTCCCTTGTCACCTCTCTCTATGGTCTCCAGCCTAACCCGCCATGTTTGGGCAGCTGTATATTCGTTTGCAACGCTTACATTTTGGGAAGGTTTCTCCAGCCCTCTCTTTGCACAGCATTCCTCACTCCCTTTGATTTGCTATGTTTGGGAACAAGAGGATAAAGCGGAGAGGGAGCTTTCACACTCTAGCTGGGAACATGGGCATGGATAGCACCTATGTGAAAAATCCCTTCGCCCAGGCGTGGCACCCACAGTAGTTCTGCTGACTCCCTAGAAGGGGTTGTTGCAGTCGGACCAGGAAAGGGCTGCTCCTACAAGAGATCGGGAACGCTAGGGGCCGATCAGGCAAGACTAGCTGTCACAGAAACCCCATTCACATGTTCCCCCATAAAGAAACAGCTCGCTCCAAGCGTTTTGGCATGTAGCCAGTCTCATGTTGTTTTGGGACAATAGCCACGTGGGTGAGGACACATGGGGAAGCACCCTAAGAGTCAGGCTCCTTCCCCACTTATTGCCTCCTGGTCATCTCCGCTTTGGGGATGGGATTTTCAAAAGAGTTTAAGCATGGTGGGTGCTGAGTTCTTCTGAAAATCCGTCTCCTCCTTTAGGGCTCATTCTGCTACAATTGGAAGCAACAGAGGGTGTTTTTAAAGAGCAAAAGGGGTGTCTGTGGCTGCACCGTGCATGAGGAGGAGTTCAAACAGGTGGCTCCCAGCACGGCTGGCCTGGCCACGGAGGTGGCCACCGTACATTCCGCTGGCCCCGCACAGAGCACTCTGGATTTTTTAGCTGTGCTCCATGTGGGGCCATGAGTGGCTGCTGCGTGGGTCACAGGAATGCGCCTCCCCATATGCTACCTTCACATGAGCAGCTAGATGCGTGGTCAGTGGGGAGCCATGCACCGACGCATCTCGTTTGATAACATGCACAGTGCAGCCCATGCTTCCTTCGCCTATGGAGTAGGGGAGGTGTTGTCTGAAGCGGGTTGGTGTGGCAAGCAAACCCATTTCATACAACAACCCTCCACACGTGGCAGCGGTGGGAAGGCAGCATGTGCTGCATTCAGTGTTGCTTCCCCTGCTGAGGGAATGTTGTATGTGAATGACCTTTTGGCCCATTAATGGGAGTTTAGCTGGGTTGAAAATCGGGTCTCATCTGTTGGTCTTGAGTGCTTGGGAGGCTGGCCTTGATATCGCTTGAAAATCTGGCCCCATTAAAGGCACACTCTGAAATGGGTTGTTTCCTCACTTGTACTGCATAAAAAGATTAAGGTTAACAGCCCTAAAAGAGTGATCAGAAGCTCTTGTGCTGATTGAGTGTTAACAGACTTGTAAGTGTGGGGCTCCTCCATAGCAACCCTGCAAGTGTGCTCTAGGGCTCACAGAATGTAACACAATGCAATGCTGTTTGCACTCTTGGGTCCCAGTACTATCAAATGATAATATTTACTCTGCCACTTCAAAGAGTTTTTATTACTGGTTAGGAAAAAGAGGGATCAGTGAAAAGCATTGACTCCTCTAGAAGGGTCTCTGGTTCTGCCTGGTGTATTGTGTGTATCATTCTTTATTTATGTACCTTTTGGAACAAAGTCTGTGTGAGTCTGAAAGCATAGTAACCTCATCCGCACAGTAGGCTTGCTTAATGTGAATTAGTGGCAAGCAAGGAAAAGTAGCTTGGGATGAAAGGGTTAAATGGGCTAAAACCACATAACTGTTGCTGAATTTGAAGAGAATGCCACCTGGAATTAATTTTCTTGTGAAACTGCAACATGAATGGCTTACCAGCTTACTGCCTTTAGATTGCAAGTCTGAGAGTCCCAAATTGTGGTCATCGGGACCATTTGCAGATGGGGTCATGATCCTGATTTCTCTGTGACATACTTTGCCTGTCTTGTCTTATATTTAATTCTCAAAATGGAGTCGCGCAGGCCATATGCTTGGGAACCATATTGTAAATTAATATGAAATTTGGAGATGGAAGGGGTTGAAAGAGACTTCTGTGATAGATGCCGGTCTAAATTTTATTCCTCAGCTTGGTTTTTAGATTGTAAGGCTTCCCATCTCTCATAAAATATACCAGATAGAAGAGGATACTTCTTACAGTAGAAGCTGGCAGTTCCCTAATTTTCAGAACCACTGTTAACCCTCAGAATGCATTTGGTGGAGATGACTCCGGCCCAGCACATACTCTCTCTGTGATTGGTTGTGGCGTCAGTGCCTCCAGTCACCGTGGCTTTCTGAGTGGTGGAGTGTGGGAATGACTGTATTGTGTGCTTGCTGACTGTGGCACCCCGTGACCTGCCCATACCTATTAAACTCCTTCACTGTCTCCAAACCCAGAGCTGGATGCAGCATCAGTGGGATGTAAAGGTTGCTTTGCTGGTAGCTGTGACTAGTTCCATGGACTAGCTGTAGATCACTTAGCTAGTGAGTTGGATCACAATCTGAATTGATGTTTCATGTTCTTTGCATAACTTTGTGTCTGTCTGGGGGCATGGGATTGTATTTAAGTTTGAAACTGAGGTCACACAGGCCAAAGGTTTGGGAACCACTAGTATAAAGTCTATCACATGTGTTTGATATAATTTCACTGAAAGCTTCACTGGTAGAATTTGATTGAAAGCCTCCCTCAATACCTTGACTTCCTCCAACTACATTAAACCAAGCAGGATCACAGAGGTTAGCAGCACTGTACCACTATGCATGAAACGCTACAGATGTTGATTATAGTTTTTGAGATAAGTGGTGTTAATAATTTCTATAGCACCTCAGGGTTCAAAGTGCTTTACAATCCTCATCTAGTTCACCTTCACAACAACTTGAGGTAGGTCATTGTTGTTCTCATTTTAATAGATTATTATTTATTACTATGCAACTTTTATATAGGACTTTCAGATGAGGGACAGAGGCTGAGAGGCCCCGTGCCACCCAGCAAATTCGTGGCTAAATTGGGATCTGAACCATGATATCCTAGATCCAAGTGTAACATATTATAAATGTGAGGTCTTCCTTATGGCCTGATCCTTCAAGTCTTACAGACCTGAGTAGCAGTTTCTCACTTGTGTAGTCCTATGGACATCTATAAGGCTATGTGTATAAGGTTTATTCATGTGACTATACTGGCTGTCTTGCAAGGTACAGTGCTGATCCCACTGAAGTACTGTTCCCATTGACTTCAATAGGAATGTGACTATTTGATTCAATGGAAATAGGATTGAATGGCCACTTTGTAGCCCATATTTTCCACTGTGGTATGCACAATTGGTAACATACTTGAAACTCTTAACATATAGGGAGGAGAATGAAATGGGCTTTCTGAAATGCATCAGTCATCTTTTATGAATCCAGCTGACTTACAAATTTATTTTTTTTGATTGCTGCTGAAAATAGCCTGGTAATTTTGTTTGCATTATAACTAAAGTCAGCAAAATATATTTTACATTCTGCACTTACTGTGTTTAAAATGCATATAACTTGAATAGCTGATGATAGGGCAGCATGAATACAATAATCCAACAGCAGCCTTTTCACATGCTTACACACACACAATAGATAATAAGAAACCCTGCATTGATTTATCTGAGAATGAATGTTAATAAATTCTTCCACACTGAGCAATCATATGATTTAAAATGTTTACATATATCTTTATACAATAATAGCATGCTTAATTGTGGTGCAAGCTGACTGAGCCTCATACTATTGTCAAGCTATGCAGTGAAGCATTTCATTTGGTACAGGAAAATGCAATATGTAACCTGGAACCAGGGTCTCTGACTAGCTCATTGTTGGCACTGAGGGGTGGAGTATTAACTATAAGAAATGTTCATTCTAAACATGGCAACACAATGGAAGTTTAGAATTTATTTTTTGTGGTTCTGCATGAAAGTGAACTCTAATTGTCGAAGTTCTATAGTGTCTTCGTTTAACCATTTAAAGTCTGGGTTCTCTGCCATGTTCTGGAACACTTAATTATAAAAGCTGACATCCTTTTCCTCCCATGAATGCATTTATGAATAAGCTGTTTCCATCAGCCTAGATCTCTTCATTGAAGGGATTAAATGCTATAGAATTTTAGGATTGGATGGAACCTCACGGGTCATTCTAGTCCAACTCCCTGCTCCATGGCAGGATATCCCTGTCCATTGGGGACAGATGCTTGGCCAACTGGGTTTTAAAAACGGCTGAGGAATGAGATTTCACAACCTCCCTGGGCAGCTTATTCCATTTGCTCAACTGGTTTAGAACGGTTTTCCTAATATTTAATCAAAATCTACATTGCTTACATTTTAAGCCTCTTGTTCTGCATTCTGTGTCAGTGGTGAACAACACCATCTTTTTTGTGGCATCCTTCTTCTAGATATTTGAAAACTGTTATCCTGTCCCCCTTAGTCTTTTTTTCTCTAGGCTGAACATACCCAGTTCTTTCTACATTTCCTCATATGGCTTGTACATCCAACCCCTTTATCATCTTAGTTGCTCTCCTCTGAATCTTCTCCAGTATGTCTATATCCTTCTTGAAGAGTGATGTCAAAAATTGGACACTATAATCAGGTGAGGTCTCACCAGAGTTGATTAAAGCATCATCATCACCTCATGTGCCTTGGGCACGATGTACCTGTTAATGGCATTTGCCTTTTTTGCGACTGCATCTCATTGCTCGTTCATGTTCAGCAATGAGCTGGGTTATTATAACTCTCCCAGGATGAGCAAAAGTGTTTGGCATGTGAGAAATAACTGCTCAGAGAAGGCTGCAATCAGTTATATATTTTGGTATGTGTTGCATCCAATGGACATTGGTTCATTTTAGGGACTTTTCCACAAGGTAGGACATTTGAATGGCACCAGGGACTGTTTCAAATTTTAGAATTTTATTGTTTTTACTCTTGATTATATTTTGAGTCATTTGAAAGGGGAAAAAAGGCATTCACATTAAACTTTTCCTTTTGCATTATGACCACAAAACTGCATCAGATTAAATTATTCTTATACTTATATTGTGATTATGTGTACATCTGATGTCCATATTTCTTTAGTACTGTAGAAATTGTCTGCATTATTAAAATATGATAAAGGCATGGGTTATGGGCTCATTAAAGATTTTCTGCTTTTAATACATATTTATATTATTGATAAAAAACATACACAGCAAGAGTTCAGTCTGGGTTTCTAATGGCTACTTTGTTTGTTGGGAATTCAACAAAATCTAGGTTGTGCCCTTTATTCCTCATTAAAAATCATTGCTGTGCTTAGTCTTCCCTTCTTTTCTGAAAACACATTAGAGATGTCTAAAATAGAAGGCACTTTTTTTGAAACTTCATCTGTCTGGTGGGGAGCCAGGTGCTGTACCATTGACAGTACTGCTAGCTCAAGGTGCTTTAAAAATGAAGAGTTAGGGCTGCAAAATCATGAGATTGGTGTAACAATTATGAATTCTTTTTAAAAATGCAGTGTGGGTTCTTTTATTTGCTTGCTGTCCTTTTAAGGCTTTAGGATGCACTGAGATCATTCTTTAAAGATTTTCTCTGCCACCATGGCTGAAGACTTGGGCTGCAATCCATACGCCATTTACTCAGGAGTAGTGGGGGCGGGGGGCAGGGGAGAGACTATCTGACTGGAATCTAAGCCTCAGGTACATCTTCCTGGCCGCCTCCCAGGAAAAGCAATTGAGAGGACAGTGGGGAGATGATAGAATGACAAGGAATTCAGTGAAATGAGAAACGGGAGAGTGTCTTACCCTCTTTAGATACTTGAAATGTTGGGAAGTCTTTTGTGTGTGTGTGTGTGTGAGATGGGGGAGCTTACTTGTTGAGGGGCAGAGCTAATTGTCCAAGCGGACAGGGCTTGTCCTTTTTTGGCCACTGGAAATGTTGGAAGGTAAGCACAAACCACTTACTCCAAAGTAGCAAGCCCACAGGGCACACACCTGCAGGGATCCCGCCCCCTTTGGTCATTCAGGTTTCTGGCCTTGGGGTGCTCTTGGGTCCATTGCTACACCTGGGTTGCCAGGTTGCGGCAGTGGATAGGAACGCTTTTCACCAACTCACTTGGAATGACCTGTGCTTTTTTAAATTTTTTATTTATTCAGACCTGGCCACGGTCATCCATGCCTTCATAACCTGAAGGCTAGACTACTGCAGTGTGTGCTATATGGGGGCTGCCTTTGATTACTGTTTGGAAGCTGCAGCTGGTGTAGAAATGCAGCTGCCTGCCTTCAGTCAGGGGTAGGCACCGGGAGCACATTACGCAGGTGCTCCATAGTATGCACTGGCTATCAGTAGCTTTCTGGATACTAGTCAAGGTACTGGTTTTGACCGATAAAGCTGTAAACGGCATGGTCCCCAAATATCTGGGACTGCCTTTCCCTTCATGTCTTGTTGCGGCCTTTGAGATCAGCCAGGGGCGCCCTCTTGCAGGGACAATCTGCCCTTCGAGTTTGCACAACAAAGGCACACATTCTTGGTGGCTGCCCCACAATCATGGAACTCCCTCTCCGTGGAGAATCATCTAAGCCGGCGCAAGAAGGTACCCGGCGACGGTTCCCTTGCTGAGTGGAGCCGCCGCTGGGCACCTTCCCGCTCAGGCTGGGCCTCCCTCGAGCCAGCCCTGCCCGGACTGGGTCTGGACTGGTGAGGAGGACTCCTCCTTCGTGACGCAGCACCAAGGGGACAAGCCGAGCTGCGAGACTTGTGAGTGTGACCTGACCTAATGCTAGGGAGGCCATACCTCCCCTTTAAAAGAGGACGCTTACGAAAAATACATGTTGCAGGGCTGCATTGCTTCCAGTGCAGCTCTGCACCATGTATTTTTCATAAGCGTCCTCTTTTAAAGGGAAGGTATAGCCACCCTACCTGACGCAGACTGCTGCATGAGGCCCCTCCCCCTCCCTATGGTTGCAACGTTGTATCAGACACAATGTTGCAACCACAGGCAGAGAAGGGGCCCATGCAGCAGCTGGAAGGGCCCCCAGCCAGCTCAGGTGGAAATTTAAAAAAAAGAAGAAGAAAAAAGAGGGGGGCGGGGGAGGGTGGCTTAGCTACCTTGGATACTGGGCCCCCAGCCAGTATGGGCCCTGGGACAAATGTCCCTGTTTGTCCAATGGTAGCTACGCCCTTGCAGCACCCCTAACTCTAGACGTTGGGACTTTAGGAAAAGCATCGGATGTCATGAAACTGAAGGGAAACTCATGATGTTTGGCAACGCTGCATTGATCTGAATGCTTTACAGTTCCACAGGTGGATGCTTGCTGAGTGGTTTACCATTACTTTGAGAAATCATGATCATTATAAAGAAGGAAAATCCTTGCTTCCATTTGCTGACACCTTGGCTTCTGCTTGCACACTGTTGATTTAGCTTTCCCCATTTTAGAGGTGCACAGTAGACAAAGACTTGACTAATAATATTAATAATAAAAAAAGCCCTGCAGCCAATATAATGAAAAATAGTCTCCTGTTAGCTTGTAGCTACTTTAGAAACACTCCCAGTAGAGACAGGACAGTAATGAACCCTTCCTCGGAGCTTAGCAAGTGGCAGAATAATGGAATTTCATTTCCATCCAGACCTTTAATTTGTGAACAAGCACGGCCAGTCTGTACAGCGACTTAATTCACTGTGCAAAATTCTCAGGCACCTAATCATTTCATCCTAACTCATTGTAATGCAGATAGGATTATTGCATTAAAAATGTGATTTTAAATGGCCCGAGGAAGTAATTTGTTAGCATTTGGAAGGTTTAACTCCATTAAAGTTTAGGCAACAACAACCAGTCTTTTGTATTGCCTCACAGGACACAATACCAGTCACCAGACATTTACGGAACTCATCAGCAGTGCATTTTGCAATTGTGTATTACTGGCAATAGGTGTATCTGCAGGCTCTGCCTTTGTCCTGGAAAAGAAGCTCCTTGGAATGCTTCAGATTATTTATGGGGTGCAGCCATATGAGACAGGCTGCGGAGGCTACCGCGCCTTAGGTAGCCTTAGCCCTCTGTGGGAAAATGAGACATGCTAGTGGCTCATGTGCCCAGGGCTGCCAGATGTCCCCTACCCCGGAGCAGGGGAAGCAGCTGGCTTCTCTGTGAGGCATCCTTGGAAAAATCCCGAGGATGCATTGCAGAGCAGCCTCACCCCAACTGGGGTAAGGCCTCTCAGGGCGGGGCAACTTGTGTGATAGGGCACACTTGCCCCACCATGTGCAGTGCAATTCTGTGGGGCCGTGAGTGATGGGCGCTAGCGCGTTACAATGGGGCGGGCTTTCAGTAGGGCCGAGGGAGGCAGGGCAGAGTTGGGTGCATAATTATTTGGCTTGTGGTATGGCCCACCTTGGTTGTGTCGTGGGCTTTGACTGAGGCCAACTCGTTCCACAGTGTGGCACTGGTGATTGCCCACCACGGGGCTGCTTTGGGATTGGGCCCTCACTGCTTGTGTGGCCTCACCCAGTGCGTAGAACATGGGTGGGGAAGCTCAGGCCTGGGGGTCAAATGCAGCTCGTAGCTAATTTTTGTGTGATCCCTTTCTACTTCCTGGATCTGGCTCCAATATGTCCTGCCCCCAAGCATTGAAAGACTGAGGGCGTTTTTACACGTACACTTATCCTGGGATTAGATCATTAGTCCTGGGATGACTTGTCCATCTAAACTCGGCATTCAATGATTATAATCCTGAGATTACAAACCCTCGAAAAAGAGGGTTTGTAACACCTGGTTGTTAATCCCGGGGTTAATTAGGTCCGTCTAAATGACTATCCCAGGATATTCAACTATCCCAGGATTAGTATCACAGAGTGTTATGGCAAGAGCTGATATCCTCTCTATGCAGTTCTGCCTCTATAGTATCTAGTAGCACATGACTTCGGGGCGACCGTATTACCTCCATCATCCTTCAATAATGGATTGCGGAGCGCCAAGTTTAAATACCCGCAGAACAAAGGGATGAGTTTCCATTTTCTTAAACTCAGAAATCAGAAAAAATGAAGAAAATCAGATTTTCTTCAATTCAAGAAATCGGTGTGCTGAGCATGGATGAAAACCACCATGGGATTGATATTCATCCCAGATACAGTCAAACCAGGATAAGAGCAATGTGCTGTTCAAATGAACTATCCCAGGATGGATTGTATCCCGGGACAGAAATGTCTGTGTAAAACACATACCATTTGTAATTCCTGGATAACAGTTTCAGGATAATTTTCTCCTAATCCTGGGATGAAGCGTCTGTGTAAAAACACCCTTAGTTCAGGGTAAGGGTGCAGAGATGAGGGCGCACATGCAGGTATAGAGGAAAGATCCACAGCACAGATCCATGATGCAGACCTTCCTCTTCCTGAATACATCCTTAAACATCCCTGCTCCCAGCTTCAGTGCATCTTTTGGAGCTTGTACTAATTTTTAAAGTGTCTCTTGGGAGGGAAAAGTTTCCCCATACCTGGCGTAGAAAGAGAGACTGGTTACTGTGTTTGTTCCAAATATAAGAGACAGAGTAGTTCAGAAAATATATACTTTTTTGGGGGGCGGGGGGGAATCAATTTTTGTGGGTGAGACTATGCAAGTTTTGAACCACACCAGGCCCTTCCTCAGGCATATAAAAAGTCCAGAACTATTTGCCAGATTCCTTTGGTGTGCTGGAGAAAACAAAAATAGGAATACAGGTCCTGGTTGCCAACTTTCACATTTTTATTGCAAATTTTGAAGTTTCAGGAAAGAACTTAAGAAATCTCAGCTTTCATTTCTTAAAAAAATGTTTCATCCCTTGATGGTTGCAGAGAAAAGCTTGATAATGTGGTTGAGGGGTATTTTAAAAAATAATAAAACAAGCCATATAAGGACTCTCCCCCTGCCCTCAAATTAATTTCTTTATTTTTTAAAAACACCATCATTTTGAGAGTGCTTGAGTCACGATTTTTTAACGTTTGTGTTTGTCCTGTAATGAACGCAAACTGGTCTGCAAGACTTCTGCATTGGAATGAATGTAGTTATGATTGTTTTAGCTAAGCTTGTACATGGTAGTCTTGACTTTGAGGTCAAGTAAAAATACGGTATGTGAAGAAGGTCTTTCCTTATGATTTGTTTTGTTTTAACTCTATAGCCCTTTTCACACGAGATGGGCCCACGCATGCCCGTGCAGAGCCACTTTGTGGGCATGTGTGGGCGCCGCACATGTGACCGCTGCGGCGGGTGAGCAGCGGCGCGTGCGTTCTCCCGAGCTACACCCATCTCCATTCATAGCCCACGCGTGGAGCAACCAGTGAAAATGGCAGTTGCTCCGTGCGTGAAGGTGGGTGGAGATGGGTGTGCGCCTGTGTAACAGTGGCCTCCCCACTGCCCCTGCACCAGCGTGCACACCCATCCCCTCCCACACACACCGTGGCCCATTCCAGAAGGGCCTATGTGGCTTTTTCTGTGAGGTCATTTGGGCATGCTGGTATTAACTTAAATGGAAATGAGGAGCAGGCTCATCTTTTCATTCACTTACTGCAGGGGTCCCCAAACTTGTTGCCTATGTGATTTCATTTTGAGACTCAATCCCCTGACAACAAACAGCAGCTATGCTAAGGCATATAAAGTATAAGAAGTATAATTTATTTGGGATTGTAACCCTCAGTTGGGGTCTTATCCTACAATTTGGAATCTCTGCATTTCTGTAATCTCGTCAGAACAGAAAATACCACCTCTGGAATAGGCTGGCTCTGTGAGTGGGGGTGGGGGCTTAAGATGAATCCTTCAGTTTGCTAGTGAGGTGGGTCAGATGAGTGACAGGCCTGCATGCTGGTCCGAAACTGGGGTTTTCTTTTCTTTTTAGCGATGGGAATTTCGGTTTCGGATAAAACCGAAAGTACCTGAAAATGGCCATTTCGGATTAATCAGAAATTTCGGTTCTTTTTTGGTTTTGATACTATCGGATCTTTTGCATTGATTTTTGTACTGGATTTTTAACATTGCGGTTTGTCCCCCATTGAAAAAACGCAATGTTAAAAATCCGGTACAAAAATAAGTGCAAAAGATTCGATAGTACCAAAACCGAAAAAGAACTGAAATTCATGAGAACCAAAACCAAAATTGACCGAAACCAAAATTTTGCCCAGACTCCCATCCCTACTTTTTCTTTCTTTCTTTGCCAAGGTGGCGCACTGGGCAGGAGACAGTGCTGATGTATGAGAGCAAGAGGTTTGGGCTTAAAAATAAGAGTGTGTTGCAACTGCACACAGGACCCTTTGCAATGCAGATACTCCTGTCTATATTATTATTATTTATTATTATTTTATTTATTAATTATTTTAATTTATTTATATAGTGCCCACAGTGTACCTGACATTGTATCTAAATTGAGGTTAGCCTTTAATAATGTTGTGTGGGGGTTCTTCTGACCCCTCCCCACAGCACGTGGGCCCAAATTATTCCCAAATTCTGCCCTTTTGCAGATCTGATTTTGGAAAGGGTTTGCAAACTCATTCTTTAGAATTGCACAATTAATGCTCAGCCTGTCACTCCCTTTTGGAGGGTGGCATTTTTGTAAATTCAGAGGTCTTTGTTTGGATCTCAAAGAACAACCAAATAAGTTTCTTAAATACCTAGGTTTATTGTCCTAAAAGGGAGCATCATTATTTTTCTTTTGTTTGCAAGAATGGACTTGAGCAGTGTGATCCTGAATCTGTTTGGTACTGGTGGCAGCCTTTGCACTGATGAAAGTCTAATTGATTTCAGCAGGACTCATTTTGATGCAGAAAGCTAGCACTGGTGCCAAACTGCTTCGAGATCACACCTGTAGTGTATTATCTGAAAAATTGCTCCAAGCTGGAGTTCCCTAATACCATTAGCATGAATGTCACCTTTCACATATGCAGGCCAACAGCATGTAGTGGTGAGTTTGCTTATACCAGCAGATTGTTGGATCCATCATAGCTTTGTGTTGAAAAGGGCTTGCTCAGATTTAGCCACATCAGCAGTCTGGGTCCCTTCATTATTTTCATTATCAGATAACCAAGATGCTTACAAGCACTGAATTGCACAGCTTGTTACTGCAGTATATGCAGTATACTTGACTGCCATGCTCCACAGCATGACAGTCAACTATATGTAACAAAGGGTTTTTTAAGATGAGCACCTCCCCACCCATCACTCATCCATCATGCATGTTGCAAGGCTGCATAGGGCGCCAATACGGCCCTGCAACATGGATGATGGGTGGGGAGGTGCTTGGAAATCTCAAATACTTTGAAATCTAAAACACCCAAAGATTTAAAGCACTTTGGCATATGCTTTAAGTTAAACAGGCGCCGAAGTGCTATCCTCAACTGAGGGGTTTCATAGCATTTAAGGTGTGTGAAGAACTTGATTTCAGTCCTAAATGTTCTCTGCAAAATTTGTCACTTGGGTGCAGAAGAATGCAACAGTAACTACCGTTTACATTAAGTACTTAGCCCAACTTTTGGAGAAGACGTTCATGATTTTGGGGGCCTCAATTTCTGAGTGTCCAACTTGAGACACCTTGAAGGGACCTGATTTTTAGAAAATATTGAACACTTAGCTTCTGAAAAGCAGTCCCTCATAAGGCATTTCAAACTGAGTCATGAAGTACCAAAATGACTAGTTTGTTTTGAAACTTGATTAAGGCTGAAACGAGAGCCAATATTTTTCTTGCAAAAATATTGTGAGAATCGAGAATGGTCACCAAGATCTTGGTTGAGATTTTTTTTTCAAAATAATGTTTACCACAATTTACATTGGGTGATTTCAGATGTTACGGCCGTCCGAATAGATCGCGGGCCGTGGTGTGGTTCGGACCACGGGCGGGGGTCAAGGGGTGGGCGAACAGACGTTTCTCCCCCCCACCTGTGGGGAACAAGACACCACGGCCCGCGGTCAATCCAGGTGGCCGTAACGTCTGTTGGCTCACCCTACAGCGGAGGGGGCGGGGCTGTATGGTGTTGCGTGCGGCCGCATGGCCCTGCGCACCGCCGTCGGCCCACCCCCCAGCGCGACGGGCAGGAAGCGCGGCCTATCCGGCCGCACCACCCGCCTGGGACCGGGAAGGCGAACCCCGACCATGGTGAAGGGTGAGTAAACCACACTTTACTGTATACTGATGACGGCCTTCCCGGTCATGTGAAAAATGCCATTTTGTGCATTCGCATTACCGAGATGAACATGGTAAGCAGTACGTGGTAAATGGTAAATCATGGTAAATGGCATTTTGAGAAAATGTTCTTACTGAGAAATGTCAAGAATCAGCATTTTTCTTGATTATCATTTCTTAAAACGAGTTGAGAACCATGATTCTCGACAATAACCAAGAAAACTTGAGATATAGCTTCAGCCCTACTCTTGACTTGCATAGGAGCAGTTACATAAGTACATAAGAAGTGCCATACTGGGTCAGACCAATGGTCCATCTAGCCCAGCATCCTGTCTCCGACAGTGGCCAATCACGATGGCTTGGGAGAAGCACCCAACAGGTCACAATGGGGGATCCATTCCCTGTTGTTTCCCCCCAGCTCCCGTCATGTTCCCTGATCCTGTCTGACTAATAGCTGCTAATGGACCTATCTTCCAGAAACTTGTCCAAACCTCTTTTAAACTCCGCTATAGTACTGGCCCTTACCACAGCCTCTGGAACTAGCTGAGAGGGTAAATAACTTCTCCTTGTTTATTAGTTCCACACCACTCATGATTTTATAGACCTCTATCATATCTCTTCTCAGTTGTCTCTTCTCCAAACTGAAGAGCCCCAACCTACCAAGCCTCCCCTCATATGGGAGCCCTTCCATGCCCTTACATATCCTGCTCATCTGAGCATGACATAGGGCTTATACACACAGTGCCCTAAATTGTTGTGGAGTCCTCTAGCGAGAAATCTTCTGTGGTGTTTGGGCATTACGTACATGATCCTACCTCTTTAGTCTTATCCCACAAATCATGATTTAAAATAGAAGCTATCCCTCAAAGTGTTTGGCACCCCTGCAAACAGTTGGTATGCAGTCTTGTGATGGGAACTGAAGACAAGCAAGGGCTGGTAACAGGACAAGAGTGGAAGCAGGTGAGGTTAGGAACAGAACTTGGAAGGCAGGCAAGGCCTGAGGTAGGGCTAGAAAAAGGCTAAACAGCAGTAGGATTGAGGCATGGGCAAGCAGGTACATACACTCAGGCTGGAACAAGAAAGGATGAGGCATTGCTTTGCCCAGCTGGATACTCTGAACGCAGCCAGTCCCATAGGCAGGGGGAGTGGCTTAGCCGCTGCAGGAGACCAGTCATGATGCCCAGAACCAAGATAGCCTTTAGGAGGGTGCAGTGATGCCATGAGTTTGGTTCATGAGTTTCCTGGTTCAAGCCCAGCAGAGTCCCGACAGTGCTGAGGCAAAAGGGGAGTTTATTAACTCTCTTTAAAAAGGTGTGGATTTTCTGGGAATGGGGGATGGTAACCTATAAACTGCTCATCTGAACTGATGTAGAGACAAAAATCCTTCCTGATCAACAACCTTGCATATCCTGCTCATGTGAGCATGACATAGGGTTTATTCACACAGCACCCTCTTACCCCTTCTGTGTATCTTTTGATAGTCCTGCATTTATTGGCATCCAAAACAAAGGAAGGGGGTTGAAGCTATTGAAATTAGGGACATCAGCAGCTTTGTGAATAAATTGCTATAGGACAAGGCAAACACAGATTAAGGAACAAGTGGTGAGAGATTACCATGGGAAAGGTGTTGTATCAGTGAGGTCTTAGACTTAAACCCCAGAGAAGTGGAAACATGTATCTGTTTGACTAAACAACTGTCCAAGCTTGTTCACTCTCTGAGTTCTATCATTGCTAAAGGTTCTACCAAATCCTATGTTAACCAGGAGTGTGAAGCAGCAGCATGCTGGGGGAGAGAGCAAGCGAGCAAGTACTGGGGTGATGTGGGCAGGAGTCCTTGAAAGGGCTATAGAAATGTCAAATGTGCTTTTGGCCTCCTGACTAGAGCTGGGTGGACGCTTCACAGAAAACAATTTATAGCTAATATAAGTTGTAAAGTACTTTCTGCTTTACAAATTATGCTCAGATTGACTTGGAAGTTTGTGCATGTATTTGTGATGAATGGCTGATGCAGACAGGTGTGGTGGATCATCTACTGCATGGACCATGTAACAGGGACAGGCTGTGTGGGTCTGCCTGGCCCTTTAAGAGGGGGTAGTGCCAGATGGAGTGGAGAGCAGGTGCTAAGAAGAGGGCAGGTGCCCCTCTAGTAAGGGACAGCACCTAAACAGAGGAACGGGAGCTCAGCGGGGGCGTCCCACTGGGGAGGCAAGAGGGTGCTGACTCACAGCAAACTGGTTTCAGGAGGAATCGTGCCTGGCCAGAGTGGAGAGAGAGATCCTGGTTCCAGGAGGGACTGTGCCTGACCAGGAGAAGTGCAACCTGAAAAGTACTGGAAGGGACTATATAGGGGTTTGATACCTGGCCAGGAGCGGCCTAAGGAAGAGGCACCCCTGAACTCTGTACTTGGGACTGTGTGTATGATGATGGTGAAGGATTTAAAGTACTGTTAAATAAAGACACCTTGAAGTCGAAGATCCTGTGTGGTTTGGGTTCTTGAGGGGCTGAATTGTATAAAGATGCATCCTTCAGGAACCCCGGCCTGCTACAGACCAAATCTAGTTTATGGCTTTTTTTATTTACCCCTTTTCCAGTTCTTGGATCTTAACCATGGATCCAGTCCCTACCTTCAGTCGTTGAAAGAGTGAGCTCAGCAGGAGGGAACAGAGATTAAGTCATAGACTCAAGGGTAGGGGATAGATCTACAGCATAAATCCATAATCTGGATACTCCCCATCCTTCTCCAATCCTAAACAGACCACTTAAGAATCACCCCCAACTTCTACCTGGACGCTGGAGCTTGTACTAATTTTCAGTGTGGACCAGGAGAGTGGATTTGCTCTATGGCATACAAATGTATTTCAGCCTATGGATTGCTTATGAACTAGTCTCCATGACTGGTGGACCATTTTTAGGTCCTGTCTGTGCTATTCATGGCATGCAGTTGGTCGACAAAATCCAGTCTGCATAAGTATTAATTCTTGAGTCTGCATTTACATATGTGCATTAACAGCATTTCCCATCATATGAACGTACCTGCAAACATTCTTCTACTCACACATATTAAATCAAAGAGGATATGAAGATTGCCACAACAAATTCATGACTTCTATTCCATTTGCAGTTGGGATTTGTGCTGGTCAGCTGAAGGGTATCCAAAGCCTCTATGCCTATTCAGAGAGATGAATTTAGTTAGTTTTTCACCAATCCAAGGTAAACAGGGATCATATTTCATGTAGGGAAATGGATGGTGGAATTGCCCAATTAGCATGGCATGCTGTGGTTCTTTGCTTGTTTAGCCTGAAAGGATGTAATGAAAGAATCAGACATCCAATTTCATGGTCCTGCTTTAGAGCTGTAAGACCAAACTTTGGTCCCATTGAAGCCAATCACAAAATTCCCATTCATTTTCTTAGGATGAAATTTGGCCTGTAATAGTTTGCAGAAAATGTATGTAAAGGGCATTTGGGGCCTGTGGTCATTCTGCTGATTTATGTGTTGCAGGAAAAGAGGTAGAGATCAAATAGTGCCAAATTAGGCCCCAACTTAACCCATTTGTTTTGTTGGCTATCTAGAGAATAGAAGTGACTCGGGGCAGATTTTTACCCAGGTCATAAAAATGTACTGTATCTCCAGGAGTGTTTTTTCTTCTGCCTACCCGGTCTTGGTATTCAATTCTCACACTCACTGAAAATACTTTTTAATGTTTGTTTCAGTTGGATTGTTTAATTGCTCTTAGCTGCATGAAACTTTCGGCTTGCAAAGTTCTCGGTGCTGAAAACCATGATTCGTTTTCCAGCATTCACCCAATAGGTTTTTTGTGGGAGACTGGTAGCCGATCCCCACTCCGAACAGGCATCACCCAACATGAACAGAAGCCATTATTCTTTGTTTCTCTGCTTGCTGAATAGTGCTGGTAGAGAGAAACGTTAATATCTTATTCAGCAGTCAAGTGCAGAAAATTGAAAGTTGTGACTTGCGTGTTTCTCCTTTCCTAATGGGTATTATTAAAAGTTAACAAGTCCTCTAAATCATGTTAGTATTCCCAGGGTTAATATTGCTGGGATTTGCTGGCAGCAGTCCCAGAGGAAGAGTTAGCACTCCCTAACATTGTGTGGCTGGCATTTGTTGCTCAGAGGGGGGTGCTGGGGTTATCTAAACTTTGGCACTATACAAGGAAAAATCCCAGCGCTTGGGGAGTGATTTGAGTGTGGCATGATTTCTCTCCCCACTCCTCCTTCATTTTCTCCCCACTATTCTTAAAGTTCTGTTGGTTCAATTCACGTCAAGGTTTCTAATGGGAGTTCTTTCCAATAGGTAAGTATTTTATGGTTTAGAAACCGCACAGGAAAAAGCAAAAGCAGCCAACCGATTACCCCTTGTGAGAGTCAAATTTCAGGGATTGTTAGCCTATAGATGGCTTTTATTGGAGGTCAAGGTGACTAATAAAGTGGGAGCTGCAATTTAAAAGAGTATTCAGCAGGAGACGAGAGCTAGCTGTCTTGGCAGGCCAAAGGTGGTGGAATGGCTGGCAGCTGGAAGGCTGTTAGGGATTGTTTTATAAGCATTTTTGCAGCAAGGGTGGTAAAGGAAATACAAAGGTGTGCTTTTTAATATGCCTAATAAGAGCCCTTGCTTCCTGTGTTAGATGTCCATGTATGGTGAAAGAACTCACACAACCTTTTCTTCTGGTAGGGGACAGGAGGTTGGTTGTTATGATCGTTTAACAAAATGAAGGGGCAGAGCTCCAAGAGTTTGCTTAATGAAGATTCTTGTTGCCTCCTTTTACATTTACCCAACAACAAGGAAAAAAGGGTTTTGGGGAATCGTGCAGAGGCAATACTACACATTCTGTGTCCCTCTAAAGAAACTGCAGGTCCCATTTCAGGCCAACTGTTGGTAAAAGCAGTAAGCTTTCAAAATAGGTCTTTTCATTAAATTAATGTTTAGGACCTGATCCTGATTTCTAGCTGGTGTAGACACGGTTCACTGGGGTTATCTGGTAATGTCTCTCTTTCAATTGACACAGCTTCCTGCATTATTGACACCTTTTCTCCAATTTTAAAATAATGCGATTGAGATAAAATGCTGAATTAATCAGGGGCTTGGGGGCTGTAACTTTGGCTGGGTGCAACTGAAAGGTTGAGTCATTAGGTGTCTTCGCGCGTACACCTACCCCACTTCTGCCTCGCCCCTGGGCGGACCGTCCATTTAAAGGCAGTCTTCCAGAGGTGGAGGCAGAGCAGGTTGTCTCTGCTCCGGGCAGGGCCCAGGGTGGGGGAGAAATGCAGAGCCCTATTCTGCCGCCAGCGGGCTTAGGGGCGCTCCCCAACTCGGGGTGCTCCCCAGCTCGGTCTAAGGGTGGCGTACTACCCGGGCCTGGGCTCGGGGACGGGCAGAGGGACACTTCCCTCCGCCCATCCTCAAACCCAGCCATTTTGGGGGCACTTACCGGATCCGTTGCTGCTGCCGCCGGCCTGGGCCCTGCGCTCACCGGCTCCCTGGCTCACTTGGGTGCTGCAGCAGCAGACACCACCCCCGGAAGCTGCCAGGGAGTGTGGGAGAGACGAGAACTCTGCCTCTCCCTCACTTCCACTGGCCCCCTTCGCTGCCTGTCAGTCTTGACCAGGGGGAATGAGGGAGATGCAGAGGCCCTGCCTTTCCCACATTTCCCTTGCCCGAGACACTGACAGGCAGCGGAGGGGGTCACACACAGAGTCAGGGAGAGGCAGGGCCTCTGCCTCTCCCTCTCTCCCACTGGCCCCCTCCGCTGCCTATCTCTGACTTGGCATGGGAGTGAGAGGAAGAGGCTCCGCCTCTCCCGGCCTGACTCCATGGCTGAGACTCAGGGGGGCCCCGAGTGCAGGGCACCCCCAGGAGGAGAAGGGCCCGGGGCAGCCGCCCCACAGTAAGGCCAGCCCTGGCTCTGGGGCCTGCTCTTCTGGCGGTGCTGGGAACTCCAACCCTGGGGCAGTGGCTGTAGGCGGGGATGCCGTCTTCTTGGCAGATGGCAGCTGCAGCCCCACTCTTGGCTGGGGGTTGCCCCAGCAACGCTATAGCATTACGGGCGATCTGCCTGCAGTGCTATGGTATGGGGGAAGGGTGCCGTGTGGGCAGACTGTGGGCTCTGGCAGTTGCTGGGTCCATTTTCGGTACTGTTGGATCTTCTGCTTTGATTTTTGTACCGGATTTTTAACATTGCAGTTTTTCAATGGGGGATAAACCGTACTGTTAAAAATCCGGTACAAAAATCAATGCAAAAGATCCGATAGTACCAAAACAAAAAAAGAACAGAAATTAATCCGAAATGGTCATTTTCGGGTACTTTCGGTTTTATCCAAAACTGAAATTCCCATCCCTAGAAAATACCGAGTCTGAGAGAGTTATGGACTTTGGTGAGTCTTTGTAAAGTCAGGATCACTCTCTTTCCCCTTTTATTTTAAGCACAGAGTTCTTGCCTTTTGGTGCTTCGTTCCAGATCTCCTCCCCAAAACAGACAAACCTAAATCTTCAAGTTGTGTCCTTTCCTGGGCTCTGGGGCGTAGCTAGGTTGAACCCTGATATATATGCAGCTGGTGTGCATGGGCTCCAGGCTCATGGATCCTGGTGCAACTACACCACCTGCACATAAAGAGAAATTAATAGTAGTAACAGGAGAGTGATGGCCCTGTCTGGAGTTCCAGCCTCCCTGCTAAGATGCACCAGGAGCGTACTTTATAAAGGCTGCCAGAAGTTCTGGCCATGTTTGGTGAGGGTGCTGTCCCCCTAAGGCTGAGCTCCTGCAGGGACTTTCTCCAACACCCTGCCACAGACACAAATGGGAGTAAGGAACCAAATCCCCTTGACTTCCAGGAGAAGCTAGGCATCTGGCTGCCCACTATTGCTCCTTGATGTCCACAGAAATATAATCCTTAATCTTTGTTTTTATATAGCATCCTCCCCCCCCACCTGGGCACTCGGAGTGCTTCACGCAACAAATGAACACAACTTTTAATCCTCACAACAACCCTGTGAGGTAGGTTAGGCTGAGAGAATATTGTGACTGGCCCAAGGCCACCCAGTGAGTTTCTAGCTAAGGTGAGATTCGAACCGGGGTCTTCTCCCTACCTCCCAATCCAAGTGCTTCACCCTTAGCCATTACACCACACTGGCTCTCTACATGGTATAATTCTGCTTGAAAAAGTCACATTTAATCCCCACTCACCCCAACTCACAGTAGCATCATTAGGTATTTTCAGATGGTGTAACCATACAGGGTCCAGTGCTACGAAGGGTGCCCACAGGGCTCTTAAGTGCATTGGACCACAATACACCCGGTGGCAGGAAGGGACCCGCTAGGAGTCCTTCTGCAATGCCTCACAGGCACCTGCAGTTCCTAAGGATGCCTCTGGCAGGGGATATGGGATTCTGTGATATGCTCCCAATTGTCAACGTTTTCCTTTGAGCAGTAGCTCAAACCTTCTGTTTTCAGAGCCCTTTAAGACAGTTCTGATAATCTGCGAGAGGGAGTGGCTGGCTTTATAGTAACAGAAGGTGCTCCTGAGGCTGTTGTGCAAAATAACGTTGCTATTATTGTCCTCTTCAGGCAGTGGTTTTATACCAGCAGCTACTACCACTTGAATAAACACATTAGAGCAACTCATACATCTTTATGATTGTAATATATTTAATGGTCTCATCCATAGCCCAGTTATTAAAACATTACTTTAATTATAAGACCAATTATTATAGAGAGAAGCATCAAAAAATATTTATTAGCTACTGAATTTAATACTGAACAGCAGACTTCACATTTTTTGCAACACATTTAATATTAATAGTGTGCCACTGAAATAAATTTGTTCAATTAAATATAGGCTCCTTCTAGTTCCCCCCCCCCCCCCCCCGGGCACGCGCAGGCATCCACGTGTGTGTGTTGCATGGGGGCGTCTTGTGTGAAAAGGGCCAAAGTTGTAATGTACAAAATCTTGCTGCTCCCTATATACAAATATACTTAAGATTGCCATGTAAAGGGAATGGTATTCCAATGGTATTTTTAAAATTTTGTGTTGATTTTTCTCAGTAACAATAATCAGCAAACACTGATATACGATTATCATAGAGCTGGAAGTGACTGCAAAGGTCATCAAGTTGAACCCCCTTCTAGTTTCAGGATTTGCCATACCTAAATCATCCCAGATACATGCTCATCAAGCCTCTTCTTAAAAATCTCCAAAGATGGAGAATCCACAACTTCTTCCTTCCTGTTCCACTGCTCTTACTGTCGGGAATTTTTGCCTGATATATGGGCCGTTTTTTCTCGGACCGCTCCACCCACGGCTGGGTGTTCCGGCGGGCGTGCAGGGAGGGAGGGAAGGAGGGAGGCGTCCATGCGAACGGGTCAGTGGTGCGGGGGGGATGGGTGCACACCTGTGTAAACGCCACAGGTGGTGGGTGTTTGTGCATGCATGCGCGCTCCTGGTACACACCCACCTCCACCCACGGGGCTTTCCGGAAAACTGGAGGAGGCCCCGTGGGTGGAAGTGGGTGTGTGTCCGTGTAAAAGGACATCCACCCACTGCACGAGCACATCCACCCCCACCCACCCCCATCTGTGTAAAAATGGCCTTGGTCTAAATCTCCCTTGCAGTTTGGCATTGCCTCTTGTCCTCCCCTCCATAGCAAGAGAGAGAAAATGTTTTCCATCTTTATGGCAGCCTTTCAAATGTTTGTAGACTATTTAATCATCCTCCTTGGTGGACTTTTCTCTCTAAACTAAACATAACCAAATCCTTCAACTTCTCATATGATTTGTGTTCCAAACCCTTTATCATCTTTGCTGCTCTTTTCTGCATCCTCTCCAGCTTTTCTAGGTCCTCCTTAAAAGAGGGTGCCCAAAACTAAAAATAGTATTCCAGCTGGGATCTAACCAGAGCTGAGTAGTGTGTCCCGATGAGGACTTCCTCCTATGCCTTGCACAGAATGCTTCTGTTGATGCAGCCTAAAATGGCATTTGCCTTTTTTGAACAGCATCACACTGCTGACTCATGTTCAGTTGATGATCCACAACCACTCCTAGATGTTTCTCTGCCATGCTACTATTGACCTAAACATCTCCCATTTTATATTCCTTGCCCTGGTGTGTGTAACCTTACGTTTGTCCTTATTGAATTTCATTTTATTGTTTACAGCCCAGTTCTCCAGATTGATGATCATTTTGATTTTTTTATTCTGTACTCCAGATAGTTAGCAGTCCCTCCCAATCCTTTGTCATCATCATTATCTAAGGGCATTTTCAGACAAGACACTCCCTACCTACCCACCACCCACCCACTATACATGTTACAGGGGTGCAGTATTGCCCTATATGTGCCCTGTAACATGTATAGTGGGTGGGTGGTGGGCAGGTAGTGGGTGGAGAGTGTCTTGTCTGACAATGCCCTAAGTATACATCAAAGAGCAGATGTACCCAAGTTCTGTACAGTGCTGGAGAGTCTTTTATTTGATATGGTAGTTAATAAGTGAGCTCCTTTTTCTTGATATGCATCAGGACATCCAACCTTTTGTCTTTGAGTCTCCATTCTCATTCAGATGGTATGTTAATTGTCCAGAGGTTGCTATACATGTCCTCCACTGCTGTATTGTATGGGAAGAAGCATCAATCCAAATGGATAGAATATTTTTTTGCCAATACCAGGAAAAATAATGAGGTTTTCCCATTTACAGAGATGGTATTCTGAGGGAAATAGCAATTTGTAGTGTATATGATTTTAGTCCTTACCTTTCTTAAACACTGAGGTGGTGGTTTGTTTCCATGGATCTTGGAATTAGATTTCCCCCTTCTTTTTGTATTTCATTTCCCTCTTTCCATTAGTCTCTACAATTGGACCAGAACACCTTGAACATGATAGGCGGGTGCTGTGTCTTTGCTATATTGTAGTGCCAGGGCTGTGCCCTCGTTTCCTGAAACAAGCTAATGGGCACATGTTGTTACAGTACAGTGCCTGACAAAACTCTCAACTCAGAATGTGAGCCGATTAAGCCTTTCTCCCTCTACCCACCCACCCCCCAGTACTGGAATCTTTGGAGAAAAAGGTGGCTCTCCAGATTATTGTATTGCTCTTCATTATTTGTATTGTGGTTGCATGTACAACTAGAGACTCTGGGTGAGAATTTAAAACTCTACAGTGCTAGGTGCAGTACAAATATGTGATGAGAGAGCATCTCTGCTTTTGACAGCCTGCAGTCCAAGTCTGCCAGCCAAAGGATGGGAGAAAGTGAAGAAACATGTTCAAGGTCACACAACGGATCAGTAACATTGCTAAGATTCGCCCTTTTCTCTCTGTCTTGTCTGCCAAAACTCTTGTTCATGCTCTGGTCATCTCTCGCCTCCATTACTGTAAACTCCTTCTTTCTGACCTTCCCCGGTCTCACCTTTCTCCCCTCATCTCTGTCCAAAACTCTTCTGCCAGGGTCTTCTACCTCGCCAGTCGCTTCGACCATGTGCATCCCCTCCTCTCTTCGCTTCACTGGCTTCCCCTTCCTGAATGAATCCTGCACAAGCTCCTAGTCTTCACCTATAAAGCTCTTCACAACCTTGCTCCCCCCTACCTCTCTGCACTTATCGCCTTCCATACTCCAGCCCGTGCACTTCGCTCCTCCTCTGTCCCTTCTCTCACCCTTCCACGCCTTCCCTGCTCCCCTAAGCGCCTTCGTCCCTTCTCACTTGCTGCCCCCCATGCCTGGAACTCCCTCCCTGTCCACATCTGCCTTGCCCCCTCCCTTCATACCTTCACATCTCTCCTTAAAACTCACCTCTTTCGCTCTGCTCGGTCTGACTCTTTATCCTGCTGAGCCACTATTCCTATACCTATTTACCCTTATCCTTGCCACATGGACCTGCCTGCTGTCATTCTCATCATAACCAAGCCAAGTACGTGCACTTGAGACCTCGCATCATGTTAGACCCCTTGTCTCTCCCTCTGTTCCCCTTCCTAAGTCTCTCCCCCAGCTCCTGTCTCTCAGATTGTAAGCCCTAGGGGCAGGGACCATGTCTAGTTTATTACTTTGTAAATTGCCAGGTACACTGCTTGCGCTATATAAATGTTTATTATTATTATTATTATTATTATTATTAACTTGTGCCACTGCAGACAGTTAATAATAATAATAATAATCAGTTGGCAGAGCAGGAATTAGAGCCGAGGTCTCCTGGCTCCCAGTCAGTTAGGAGCCCTGTCTGCAGTGGCACCAGTTAAATAATGGATGCAAGGTGACTGCCTTTAGCTCTTCCCTGCAGCACTGTCTCTCTGTGTCTTGCCTGTTTAATATTCCACTTTGGTTTAACCAAAAATGAAGCATCCAAAATGCCTATATACTCTAGGAGTCAGCTTTGCTGAGGTGAATACTTGTGATGGCTCTTATAAGCAGCGAGCTGCACATATGTATAAGGGGTGTGTGTGTGTGTAGAGGAGGTGTAAGCGAACTGCTTTGACTCGCATTATTTTCCTGCTCATTTTATCAGCAAAGAAACTAAAACTCTTTCCTTTCTTCCCTCTCCATGCTTTGAATAACAGGAATAATTTCAATGAACACATACTGGGCAAGCCTATTTTTGTGGCTGAACTAGCAGGGACCAGAGAGTGTACTGTGGGCAGCTTATGCAGAAGCAGTGCTGCTGGGGCTAGTGTATAGCAATGCATGCGGATGACACTGATAAATGGCTCCTCTAAGCAAGCATCTGCAGCAAATTGTCAGGCTGAGAAGATTTCCCAGCATACTATATTCCTCTGTGTGAATGAAATCTCTGTCGAGCCATTATTTACCCACCTACATATGAAATGAGGGGATAGGATTCATTGCTTTACTGCAGGTCTTATTTGATTTTACTTTAATATATATTTATTTCTCTTTCTGCATTGCCTTCTGGCAGTGCTAGCCTGTTTCCGATTAGCCACATAGCTCTTTGAAATAAGACTAAGTGGCTTTCTGGGGGAAAGTACTGGCCTTTTACTTCTGGAATCCTGTTTCCACTAAATGAAATGAATGTAATGGTCTCAGCTCTGTCCTTTGTAGTTGGGAGAATGCACAGGTAAGCAAGATAAGTAGTAAGTGTACTCCCGGGCCATTTTTTTTTATTCTGGCATAGGTAAAGAGCAGAGATTGGGAAAGGAAGAAAGAGATTTTTACCCGTCATCTCATTGTCTGAAAGATCCATGATTAACCTGCATTAAGGAAAGTGGGGAAGTTTGTAAATATTTATAGCGATTACCTTGTTCAGAAGTTAAGAGGATGAGAGTCCTTTTGCTCACGCAAGTGTAAATTAGGTGTAAATCCATTTTGGTTATACTCGTGCAGAGGGGAGAGTCGTATGTTTAAAGCCATATGTAGAAGCCAGGAAAGAAGATTCTAGTTCAGCAATTGGAATGGCAGGAGGTAAAAGAGAAAGAGAGAATCAGCCTTTTCTTTTTCTGTGAAGAGATGGTTGCCTTTATTTATATATTTATTTGCATTTTATCCTGCCCTGTCCTCGGGACTTGACCTTAAAAAAATAAATAAAAAAATAAGTTCACATATTGCACAAGAATACAAGTAAAATGTGAATTCTGCTCAGACTCCATCCTTACGGTATCACAAACCTAAAAATCTCTTCTTGAAGTGGCTCAGCATTCCCCTCTCCAAGTGTGTTGGGGGGAGCAGTAAGTTGGTGCGGTTCCCTACATCCCAAATAGGGGGAGGACGTGTTCTCTCTAACCTGCCTACCACTCTGTTTTTACTTGACATGTCAGGAGGAGCGCAGCTGTTTTCTCACTCCCTCCTCTAAACTGGTGTCATGTCACTGATTTTAGTACTCGCCAGCCCTTACAGAGGAGACTCAAGGAGCTCCAGTTTGCATCTCGGCACTGCCAGCTCACATGGGATGGAGCTGGAATATAACTGTAAAATATATGGCTACTAAGCTCTCATGTAGAACACACACACACGTCTTTCAAAAGAAAAAGAGAATCTGATGAATCCTGCTTTTATGAGATTTTTTTTTTTTTTTTTTTTTTTTTTTTGCATAATTTCCCCCAGTTTGCCAGTGGATGGTCAGACTGGTAATTTGAGATTTTAAGGCAAGGGGGATTGATGCAGCCTCTCCCCTTGTTTGCCCAGACAGCCCACATGCATGAATAATTTAATTGTTCCTCCATGTCTTTTGCTGCTGTGAATGACACGGCGTTAGGCATGCTGTACTTATACTGCTCCTGTTAAAACGATTAATTTTGCATTCAGCCTGCCTCTTGGTGTCTCTCTGAAGATCAAATGGCCGATGCGAGGCTTGACAACACATAAATACTAATAATCTCTGTCAAAGAGAGCAGGAAAGGGAGCTGTGCCCTTTCCAATTACTGTCCCAAATTGATTAATAGTTTATTCAAATATTTTCCACGAATTGACAATGTTGCAGCATTTCCCCCTACAGTTTGGGCAGCTCTTGAAGGGATGTTTATTTATCTGATAAATTATTTGAGACTATTGTTTTTGGGGGGGCAGTTGGTGAAGGATTTATTTTCACTAGTTCTTGTTTCCTTCCAGGTTTTGCTGCTTTCAATTTTGTACTGTTAACAACAATACCTGTAATGTTTGGATTGTAAACATAGCCTTCATGTCTCAATCTGCCTCTCACTCCATTATCTCCACAGATTTCCAGAACAGTGACAAATGGTATTTTTGTGTCCAATGGATTATTTTGGGACATGAACTTGTGCTGCTGCTGCTTGGGTCATTGTTTGGGGTCACTATCTTATATCTAAATAATTGTGAGCAGTGACTCATTTCTAACCAATTTAAAACATTGACTACTCCCAGCATTTTGGCTGTCCTTTAAATATTACCTAAAATAGAGTTTCCTACCTCTTCATCAGCAGGGTTGTCATGGCACACCTTGCTTACCTGTCAATAGACACCACGTAGTCATGCACTTAAACTGACTATAACACTGAAAATCATTCTTGTGTGGAACTGAAGACAAAATGAAGTAGATATTAAATGGGCTACTAAATTATTTATTACACCTGTAATATTTAAATATTGTTTGATTTTAATATCCCTTAGCAGCTGTGGTGTGGCCTTGATGGATACCGAGCTACTATGCCTAAATTTTCAGGGTACACCTGACAGCCTGTGTCCTGCCCCTTTGTTTGTGTTGTGTACCACTGACCTAGAAGCCTTACAGAGCTTGGAAAATGCCATCAAGAGAAATCTAACATCCATGCTTCCCTTTTGCTGCAGCTTTTTCATTCATCAGAGCAGCCTAATTTAATCAGTTAGGAAAGTCTTGACAAAAAGGTAGATAATCTCAGCTCTTGGAACTGTGGCACGTTCATGTTTCATCACCGTGGCTACATACACACGAGACATAAAACGTGGCACAAATTGCTTCCTCCGCATGTAAATGACTTAGCATGAAGGATCCTGTGCAAACGAGTTCTAAATCACCTGCAACTGATGAGCTGCGAATTAAGGTTTAACCATTGAGCTAAGCCCCTCCTGTGCATTGCTGATAACATATGAAGGACAATTTACTTTTATTGCCCTTTCTTATTCCTCCACTGTCATAGAGATGTGTTTTGGGGGACATTCTGGGTGGCCGTCACACACGCTCCCACCTTGAGTCATTTGCCAGTGCACAAAGATCAAAGTTCAGCTGCTGCTACTGCTTTCAATGTTTAACTCTGTCTGCCCCCCAGTTCAAGAGGGAGATAACAGCCGCTGAGAAGGATGGGATCCTTAGCAGCTCGTAGGGGATAACGCATGGCAAGCTTTAGTGTGGGGGAGAGAGATCTGGCAGCATGTGTGAAGGATGATAAAGCGCAACAGGACTCTTGAGCTGGTAATTAAAGAGTTGGGAGAAAAGGCTCATGTGAATACAGCTTGTTCCTATAGACCAGAGATGGACAAATAGTGGTCCAGGAGCTGCATGTGGCTCTTGGTCACCTGTACTGCAGCTCTTGCCAAAAGTGGCTTTTTGGGGGATGTATTCATGCAGCTGTCCCCTGGAAGCAAGAGAAACCAAGCTGCCATTTCTGCTGCTGGAGCCTCATGGGGCCTGTGGGAAGGGAACAGGGGTAGCATGCCCAGTGCCGCTATTGCTGCTGTCTGAACCCACCAGACCATCTGAAAGCCAAAGAACTGATGTGAGGAAGGGGGAGGGGCTTGGGGTAGTAGTAGTAGCCATGCTGCCCAGTTTCCAGTAATGAATCTTATGATGATTTGGTGATATGAACATTTTGCTATGCAACTCTTGAGCTTGAGAACTTTGCCCAGCCCTGCTATATAGAGTCAATCTCAGATTGCAAGTGTTCTTCCAGGAAAGCATTTTGCTAGCAGTGTTGAGTTTAATTCCTGAGGCATCAAATTCCAGTATTTACCTAGTTTGTAGGCTACTGAAAATCACACTTTCCTACTTATTTGCCTAACAGGTGACCTTTTAGACAGTTCAAAGTGTCTGCCGTGATTCATGATGCAGTATGCTGCAGCTTTCATTTGTCTTTTTTTGTTTGGATACCATTGTTTCTCTTTTCACCCATACTTCCCTCAACGTAATCTTTCCCTATATGTAATTCTTGCCTATACAATTGGTCTTTAGAATCACAGAACATGAAGGGACCCTGGGGGCCATCAAGTCCAGCCTCTTTATGGTGCAGGATATACCATACCGAAACTATCCCAGATATAGTCTCCTATACCCTCTTCTCCCAAACCCCCAATGATGAGAACCCACAACTTCTCCAGGCAGCCTGTTCCACAGCTTGGCTGTCCTTTTATAGCCAGGACATTTTCCCCAAGGTTCGGTCTAAACCTACATTCCTTCAGCTTGTGTCCATTACCTCTTGTCCCATTCTCCATCTTTATGGTAGCCTTTCAGATACTTGAACTGTTACCATATTCTCCCTTTCCATTAGTCTTTTCTCCAAGCTCAACATGCCCAGCTTCTTTAGTGTCTCCTCATAGGATTTGTGTTCCAAGCCCTTTCACATCTTGTTGCTCTCCTCTGCATCCTCTTTGACAAGTCTACATCCTTCTTAAAACAGGTGCCCCAAACTGAATGCCGTATTCTAACGGAGGCCTAATTAGCAGTCCTTTTTACTTCAGTCACATGAGACCAGGGTCGGAGGATTGGGCAACCGCCTTGCAATGTACTCTGGAATTGATCTTGGTGCAGGTCGGTCCAAAGGGCACTTCTCAGCCACAGTGTCCTATTAGCACTACTGGGCCTGTATCATTAGAGGACCTTGTAAAGATTTGTTATTTAACACATCTGGGATAGCCAGCATGCACTCGAACAGTACAGCATTATTCTTACATCTGGCTCCCAGAAGCACGCAGTGAACGAGCTAGGGCTCATTTATTCATAGAGTAAAGTACCACTCACTGTAGTGCATGGCAGGGCTGGCCTTATAACAAGCTGACTGACCAGGACCCTGCTATTTTCTCCACTTTTGGGGGCCCTGCAGTGGCCGCTTTTTTCACCAGAGCAGGGCATGAGGCCCTCACTCCCTTCCAGCAGGGCCCTAAACACGACCATCTCTGGGACCCCATGAAGTATGTCCCCAAGGGGGTGAGGCCACCAGGGGTCCCAGAAATTCCAAGGCCGGCCCCGATTTGCTGCAGGATATTTCTGGATAACTTTTTGTGACCACTCTCGGTTACAGTTGCCACTGGAGGTAGGTAACTCTTGGCTAGGAGTGGTTGCATGAAAGGCTTGACCCCCTAGTATGAAGTCGTTTTGCGAACACACCCTGATGGTTACCATGGATGTTAAAGGAGAAATCCACCAGAAGTAGAACCAAAGAGAAGTTCTCAGATCTACAGCCATGTATGATTAATTTCATCCATTCTGCTTTGCACACATCCTGGACCAAACTTGATCCTCATTTATATCCATACAATTGTAGCAACTTCAGGGAAATGACAGGGCAAAGAGGGCAGATTTGAACCCTGAGTGTGCTGCTGTTTGGGAAGGGCTTCTGTATGCTAGCTGAGGCAGCAGTAAGTTAGGTTGTGCTTCTCTTTATTGTAGATTCTGCAGATGGATGTTGTCAGGAAGGCTGAAGCAAGCTAAAAGAACAGGAGGCGCTAATGGGCTACAGCTCACTTGCTTTACTCTGCACTTGCTTTACATACTGAAGCTTCTTTTCCTCTAGCACATGCACAAAAAACTTCAAACCTCTTTCCGTTTAAATCTCATTTATACTGTTTAACCTCCTTACCCTGTTTTTCTTCTCTCTCCTTTAATATTTTTCCCCCTAACTAATAGCTCACCTGGATGGGATTGCCTCTGGCTCTGTGAATGTAGCAATTAACTCTGACCCTACAGACAGCAGCTTGCTGTGTTGCCTGGCAGCCTGGGTTTATAGGAGCTGATAAAACAGAATGGATCAGGCTTTCTTTTCTCTTCATTTTAAGCTTGTTATCGATTACTGTAGATGGCAATTTATTTACTCTGCAGAATTTTACCAATTCTTGGCATGGCCAAAATATCCCCAAATCTGATTTCCAGGATAGCTGTGAATACTTGCAGATCCTGCTGATTTCAGTGTCTTTGTGGGTGCTCTGTACTACTGAAAACAAAGAACAAAGGTTTTCGTTTTTAAAAAGTATGAGGGCATAATCGGAAAAGGTACTGTTGTGTTGATGGCTCTTCTATATTTTATACTGAATTATGCAGCAGTGTTAAGTCAACCACTGATATTTTCTTTCCTCAAACTGTTTATAAACATCAAAGTACAACTTAAATGTAGAAAAGCTACTAGGAATTTTAATGACCTGCATTACAATCCAAAATCTGCATTTGTGCCTGTAATATATGGGAGCCGCACCCCCACTTCAGTTAAATAAATTCCAGAAACCAGGTGGTAAATGCCCCCCCCCCCCCTTTGCCCTTAAATAGCATCAAAGGTGATAGTGCAAACAAGCCACCAGATGCAGGGCTATGCCACACAGTTAAATCTTTATGGTACTGACAGTGGGCTGCCCAGCAGTCAGTGAGAAATGTATGAAAGGAGGGCAAAATCTGTCCACAAATAAGTAATGGGGTAGCAGGGATTATTTACCAGTAGGTTTTGCATTTTTCTTAATGATTTTGCTGGGGAGGGTGGGGGGGATAAAGGGCACAAATGAAGAAAGGAGGAGGGGGTAGACTACAGGTGAGTGACCCAGGATGAGAAAGGTACCACATGCCTCATAGTTTCCCTGTCCACAGCCAAAGATGCATATGCAGATGTCCAGGACAGAATGGTATATGGTGTAGAGGTTCCCAAACTGTGAGTTGGGAATACAACTGGGGTCCTGCTATCTGCATATGGGGTCACAATGTGACATACAGTACTTTTCATGTCTTCGTTGCTCTCTGGGGTCATAGTGTTATATTTAAATCTCCTAATAAGGTGTTGCAGGCAGTAAGTATGGGAGCCCCGAGTATAAACTGTGCCACCCCTTCTTGCCTGCCATATAGCTAAAGGAAGACACGCACACTGGGAAATTCTGTTCTCTTACCACACCAGCATAATATAACATTGTTAACTAGAGCAGCAACCCACAGTTTACGTTGGTAGTGGTGCAGTTAAGTACTTTTAGATACTGGACGTAATAGTCTTGTGGAGTTCGTATGCGCGGATGCTCCTGTACACCTATAAGGGGTGGGGCCTAGCAGGGCAGGGACAGAGCCTGGCAGGGCAGGGACGGAGTGTGAATAACATTCATTTTGTGAATGAGCCCATTGAGAGTGTTTTAATTGGTCTCAGACATTGTTTACATGAGGGCATTTTCAGACGGACACTTATCCTGGGATAAGAGCATTATCACTGGGATAGTTGGCCCGTCTAACAATGATTATTATCCTGGGATAACAAAAATATCAGGGTGTTATAAAACCCCAATCACTGGGGCTTATAACAACCGGTTGTTAAATTATCCCAGGATAATGTCCATCTGAATGACATATCGTGGGATAGTCAACTATTCCGGTAATTAGCGCCACAGAGTCTAATGGCAAGGCATGTGCTCAGAAATTCTCAGAATGTTCAGTCACACAAAGGACATGATGTTGCAGAGAAAGGACGTGAGATTTGAATCCAGAACACATTGCGCTGAACTTGGCAGAAAAGCACTGTGGGATTTTAATTCATCCCAGAGACTCTAAGCACAATACACTATCCTGGAATTAAGTTATCCTGGGATAGAAATGTCCATCTAAACAGGTACCACTTTGTTATCCCGGGTTAATAATCACCAGAGATTATTCTAATTATCCTGGGTTAGTTTCGTTTGTCTATCTGAAAATGCCCTTAGTCATGTAACCCCCTTTCTATGCAGAACTTCTTCTGCCTTCCCCTTTAAATTGGGTTAAGCAGTAATGTAAAATGAGAGGAATGTAATACAGAAAGGCACATGGGTAGAATTATTTATTTATTTATTTTATTTTTATCGATTTATATCCCGCCCCTCCTGAAAACAGCTCGGGGCGGCTGATATATTAGCAGGTATACGGAGAGGCAATGGGACCTATCCTAGGTTCTCTCTTTCAACTCTCCTAGACTCATTCCAATAATATATAGTCATCTCTATCTTACAGTGCTCCTAGAAGGCAGGGCTCTTATGCTCCTAGCACTGATAGGGAAACAAAGCACAAAGGGACTAAGATTTTCAAAGACTCAGTCACTCGCTCACCTCACTTTCCTTGTTGGGTGCGCTGCTTTTGCAGTGCTTTCTATGCCTTTCCCAATTCCTGTTCTTCCCCAACCGAACTGGAGTCTGCCTCCAGCCGAGGCCAGGCAGTGAGGCAGGGCACTGTCTACGAGTTCCGGTCCGGCTGGTTTTCTCTGGCAGGCAGGTGGCTGGCTCCCTCTTTTCACCCCACGTCCCTTCCAGGCTCCACGTTGCGGGGTGGGCCAACCCAACTGTTACTGTCCGGTCGCAGCCAGGGCCCGGGCTCTCAGAGATGGAGAGGAGCATGCACGGCTTGACTGCACAGTGCTACACCGTGCTCTGCTCCTCCTGGGCTTGCTGCCTCGTGTGCGCACTGTGTTCAGAACGCCGGCGCACAGCTTAATGGCTTTCACAATTCCCATGCTGTGTAGCTGCCAAGGGTGGATGCCAGGCAGGGAGGTGGGGCCCTGATCCCATGGCCAACCAAGTCCACTTCTGTTGTCGGGTAACAGGTCTCTGCAGCAGCGCGGCAGCCAGCAGCGGGTCAAAAAATAGAAAAGGGGGGGGGGGAAGCCTCTTGGGCGTACTGGCTTAACTACCACACCGGAGCCACTTGGGGGCCCAGGACGTACACCCCAGCCCTGAATTTGACCATTAGAAAATAGAATATGATCAGAGGAGTCAATATGTACAGGAAATTGTCTCAGAGGCTGCACCTGTGATAATCCCCACTTTGGTAGAAGAGAGCAGATATTACCTGCTTGTCCAGTACGCCAGACCTCATTTTATTTTTATACCTCTTCATTCTAGTAGAAGAATGTATATCTAGTGACGTTAACATGAGTGTTCTAATGGACCAATATCACTTGGCTTGCTTTAGATAAGATGAAAATAACATCTTGAGAATGTTATAATTATCACTTTGTGATTATACTGGGGTATAATCCAAAGTTCCCAAGCCCAAGAGCTGCATACCAAAATTTCCATATTGCTGAGATTCACAGCATGCGTTATATTGTTTATAACTTCCCTTTATTCTGGGGATGGGGTAGTGTGGCTTCCCCCAACTCTCCCCATCATATCAAACTCTGGCTCCCAAAGAGTCTGGTGAATTCAGGCGGCAGCAGCAGTAGCAGCACAGGGCCTGCTCCAATTCTCTGGCAGCCAAAGTAGCAGCTCTGCTTCTCTTGCTTCTGAGGGATCCACATGGACATGCCACTTCTGGCGAGAGCCACATTATAGGTGCCCAAGAGCTACCGTTTGCTCCGCTCGGAGCTATATGTAGTCATGGCATTCATGCTGCCTTGAACACACCATTTTGGCTGCATCATGCCAAAATTCAGAACTACAGAGGGGGAAAAAAATTCACTGCAGCACTTTCCTGTATCACACCGTTTGATTATCTCCATCGGATTTTCTCCTCCGCTTTTACTGTGCCTATGTGGTGGTGGTATTTATATTTCTTTGTGGTACAAATAGGTAGCATGGACAAAACCAAGCACAGAATCTCGACTTTGAGGAGTATTCAGTCTAAAACCACATTTTAGTGAACCACCCAACAGAAGAAAGCATAGATAGTGGTCTTGATAGAGTGCTCTCAAAGTATGGATAAGCGACTGTCATAATAAGAGTGACTAATGAGAGATTCAAATAAGGGGCTAACTGCAGGGACCTATGTTCACTGCATTTTCCCCATTGCTGCCAATGGAGAAAACACAATGAAGATGGGTCCCTGGCTACATGCTATATTCTTGGAGTGCAGCTTTATTAGGGTTACCATACCTCCCCTTTAAAAGAGGACGCTTATGGAAAATACATGGTGCAGGGCTGCATTGGTTTCAGTGCAGCCCTGTGACCTGTATTTTTCATGTGTCCTCTTTTAAAGGGGAGGTATGGTAACCCTAAACGTGGAGCTTTCTGAAGAGGTGGGACATAGAGGGAGGATGGGCACATATGCCAAACCCCCTACGGCAGAGATTCCCAAAATGTGGATTGGGACCCCAAGTGGGGCTGCACCATCTATGGAGAAGTGCAGAGGCTCCTAGGGTATCTTCTTGGATGATCTGATGCTCCATGCGGATCCCTGGCCTTTGGCAGCATAGCTAACTTGGGAGTCCTGCTACCAAGGGCTCCCTTTCCTGTGAGTTGGTTACCTCCTCTACTTTTCATAGAAGTCGATAAAAACAAGGGAGATTTTGCACTGCTGGAGCTTAAGGATGAGACAGAGAGGCCATTCTTATGCGCTACTCCCACCCGTGCTTGCATGAGATGGCTCCATATGTCTAATATAAAATAGGGAGCAAGGCTGCCTGCCTCTTGTGAGTTCTGTACATCAGGTTTTCTCCTCCTTTGCCTTCCCTCCCTGTTGTGTACAGTAGTAAAGACCGCCATCTAGCCAATTAAACAAACTTGGGGGGAGGGGAGGGGAGGGGAAAGAATCTCAATAGCGATGGGCTCGATTTATATTCTGTCTGAGCTCTTCCAATTACTCAGAAGCTCGCCATTACTTATGAATATGCAGTCATGGAAAGCTTTTTTCTTAACGTTCGGCAAGCCTAAACTCTTCAAGCTCTGGGACGTCTAATTGGAAATTGTCAATGGCTCAGTAATTTAGGCTCAAAATATGGATGGATAAATATCGTGGAAGTCGAGATTCATTTTCAGAGCCCCAGGAGAGATTATTTAATTTTTACATTTTTAATGGAGCTTCCACATTCTAACTGCGGGGGTTTTACTGAAAAGAAAACCACCACCACCTATCCTACTAACCACAAACCGAGTCAGGTCTTTGCATATCAGCTACTTCCTGGTCGGGTCATGAGAACCCACTGAACTTGTCAAAATTGTGACCTGGCCACCTTACGTGTTAGTTAAAACTTATTATAGCGACAGCAGTCTTCACAGGGCAGAATCTGATTGTTGCAGGAGTAAATCTGCTAAAATCAAGGAAGGTGCTCCGTTTGTATACTGATGTAAGTGCAAGGAGATGTGGATGTCTGAAGGGCTGTCTTTCTTCTTATGTTCCTTCGCGGCCCTTAAGATCTGCCGAGCGTGCCCTCTTGCGGGTTCCATTGCTGGCCCAGTTTCATATGATTCGGGCCTGCAAAGGGGCATTCTCAGTAGCTGCCCCACAGCTTTGGAACTCCCTTCCCTTGGAGGCTCGACTGAGCCCTAGTTTAAATGTCTTCCGGAGGCAGTGTAAGACCTTTTTATTTGGCCAGGTATTCAATGGGCAGGGATAGATTGGGGGGAGGGCGATGGAGGTGTCTTTAGTTTTGTGGGGGTTTAACTGTTTGTTTTATATTTGTATTTTATGTGTTTGTTGTTAGCTGCCCTGAACCTTTGGGGATAGGGCAGGGATATAAATAAAAATAAATAAATACCTAGCTCCTTACTTTTTTTCTTCTGCTCTCTGCTATTAATTTTATTCTTTTATTCTGCTTCATTATGGTGGAGATAAATTAAACAAATCTATCACACATAAATTAATCTAAGTGCAGTTACACCAGTGTTAAACTGGATAGCCAATGATCAGTCATTCCTTTTGTGTGTTAGTTTTATATGTCAACTGTCATGGCGTGAAAGTAATTAATTGATGAAGTCTTATCTGTGGATACACCGAGATGAATCTGCTAACCGTACAAATATCCTTCTAAGCATTGCAGTCCAAAGATACTGCCTATATATGGCTGTTGATCTGGTGGTTGGTGCTTTTAGTAATTATGGATCTCTTAGCAAGGTTACCCTACAAAAAGGGCACCCTGTGTCTGGACACTCAAGAAATGCAATCCATTTCCATATTTTTGGGAGTCATTGAGCCAAGCTCCCCTTTGAGCCTTATGATGCTGAGTTTGCTCTGTGCTATCCTAAGGCTTGGGCATTAACTGCAGCAACCTGTAATCTACGCTCAGTTACGGCCAATATGGTGAGGCAGGGCAGGGCCTTTATTCCAGATCTGCAGCACTGTGGAGTTCCCCTGTGCTGAGATGATTTTTCTCATGTTTGATTCTCCAGGCCAAATCTGCTGCTGATGTGACTTGGATATGCTTTGCCGCAGGACTTATGAGGTCAGGGAAAGGGCTTTGTTTCACCAAACCATTTCTTGCTTGCACATGAAGATATATCTAAATACTCTGTGATGTCCCTAAGTGGCACCAAGGAAAAATGTTGATGAATCAGAAAATAAACTACCTTTTGCATGAGTGGTTCTCAGAATAATTAGATTGAATAAGTGTGTATTTTTGTAATCCATGACTGACATGGTTTAAATAATAAGCATTCTGCGTTTGTACAGAATATTCTAATCTCCAGGTTTTTCACATACTAATTAATTATTATCACCCCCATTTTACAAAGGAAATGGGAAAAGTGAGGGGACTGCTCTTTTATGACTTAATAACATAGGTTTTGGGGCTCCTTGTTTGTTCATTTTAGCATGCTACGTAAGTGTGGATGCTGGGGAAAATGTTTCTCTTTTGTTGTGCAATGGCGCCAGGTTTGAATCTGTCCCGTTCTGGATCTTTTAGGTAGCATGCACATTAATGTCATGTGCACAGCTTCCCTCGGAAGGCTCTGTAATTTAAACAGCCTGACCACCTGGGTAATGCGTGCTGACACTCAGAACTCTTGTCTTCTAACTGAAGCAGGGGAAAATATAACCCCTGTCAGAGTCATTGGAGGGTCAATAGAGAACAAAGACAGTAATCAATCCAAGGCCTAATTAAAGGCAGTGGTGGCAGGAAATGATAGGGGATTCGACTGCCTGACATTCAGTTCCCTAATTGGACTAGTGCTCCTTATAACAGCTCTGCTCCTCCCTCCATATTGTCTCAGCTAGGATAGCAATAGCCCTCTGTTTTTAGCACTTCCTTCTGAGAGGTTCAACAGTGTGTGCTTCCTTTACCCTGAATTCTGCAGAGCACAAAGAAGATATTGGCAGAGAGACCTATTAGTAGTGGTATCTATACCTGTGTACACTCGACTGTAGTTTTATCAAACTGTATAAATAAAACTAAATCTATTCTCCTTGGTCAGATTTTTCCTTAAAGCTCGCTTCTTCCATGAGGTCCTCAAGAAGTGAGAGAGTATAGTTGCTGTGTTGGTTCCAAATGTAAGAAATGGAGACAGAGTAATTCAGACAATACGTAAAAAGCTTACTTGCCTGAGGAAGGGCCAAACGGCAGAAGTTGGTCCAATAAAAGAGATCATTGTAACTACTTTGTCTCCAACTCTCACAAGAAATGAGTCAAGAGTCATTGTTTTGGGGGGGGGAGGGGAGGGGAGAAATGAAGCATCAAGGAGTGCACTAGACTAAACCAGGAGGTGGGAAACCTCCAATCTGGGGGCTAAATGTGGCCTTCAGCTAGTTTTTTATTTGGCCCCTTTTCACTTCCTGGAGGTGGTACCTGTATCGAATTTTTACCCTCAGCCCCTGAAAGACTGCAGGAGTTTTTAGATGGGCGGTGAAATGTAGTGGATTGACCATTCTGCTTTTAAAAAGTCATGCGGAGAGCGTTTGCATGCACTGGAAGTCGCCAGCCGCCATTGAAAGCAGTGGCGCCTGGCAGCTCGTGCATTATTTTGAAAAAAATTATTTTTCATATCAAGGTTTTACAAATCTGGTTTAAAAAATAATGTGCAAGCTGCCGGGTGCCGCTGTTTTCAATGGTGGACAGCAACTTTCAACGCTCCCCGCACGACTTTAAGAGTGGTATTCCCCCCCGCTCATCTAAAAACGCCCAAGACTGAACTTGGGGTATTGTTACTTTCCTTCCCTTTGACTTGTAGTGTTCTCTTCTCTTGAGGTATCTGGTGTACTTTCTAAACCAAGTTCCAGCTGCTGTAGTTATGAAATTAGGTAATAGACTTTTTCTTTCTTTTGCCTGCCTTCATCTGAAAGGAAAATTTAAATGATCAGGTTGAGTGAATCAAAAGGAAAAGAGATGGAAGATGGTGTAACTTACAACAGGAAATAAAATGACATGTACTACACAATAAGCTACAGTAAGTCTTCATGATTTTATTGCAAGTCTAAAGATTTCAGAGTGTTTGTCTATGATCATCATAAGATTGGGAGAATCTGACTCATTTAAAAAAAAAAAAAAAAAGTCTAGCTCTCAAGTTTGCATTAAAAACTTTGAAAATTGGGCTGCAGTGGGACCCTAAAGATTCAGAAGCCAAAGGACAAATAAAAAGAGGCCTCAGTTATTTTTTCAAAATAAAATCTCATGACATTTAACTTGGTCTCATGAGTTTGGAGTACCGTGACTTCTTGTTTTTGACCATTTAGCAACCCTAATACTGTATTTACTGAAAGCCCCCAAAATCTATAGCCAAGCTGGTAATTTCCCCATAAATTTCTAATGTACTGCATTAAGCAATATGGTACTCTACATTCCAGTTAAAAGTTCATGACTCTGTGACTGTATAGGAAGCCAGGGCACTTGTCCCCTTATATGCCACAAAGGATTCCCCGTAAACATCCTAACAGCATGGGCTACTGGACCTCTGGGAGAGATTTTCAGAGGCAGAAAAGGCAGCAAGGTACACAAATGCCACTGCTTTATCTCAAAAAGCAGTGGGGTTAAGGCATTTTCTCACCCTTTTTTAAGATGGCCCTACCCCCCCAGAGCATCATGACATCACGGTAGTGTATGGGGATGGGGACTTCCTGCCACTGGGGACCCTAAGGGGTCTTGAATGCACCCACTGTGACCCCAGCTGACGGGACCAATGGCACTAGGTGGGCTCAGGTCGGGCCGCATGGCTCTACCCCATCCATGAACAGCAGGGATGGTCCCAGGCGCTTCTGGTCGCATACAAATCTAGAGATGTCTTTAGGAATTATCCCTGCAATGACATTTTAAGCAAGGAATTTCAGATTGTGCACCAAGGTGTACCTCTGGTTGCAACTGTACTGGTCACACAAACCCTGCACGAGTGCAAATCAATTCTTTTATTATTTTAACTGCTTTAATTTTAAAGTACAGTATTAATAAAATAACTTGATTCCCATACATGTACAAAATGCATCGTATAAATATAACACAACCTTGACCTTGTGTAGCTTATTTCAGCCAAGGAAGACAAAACACTTCACTAAGGGCAGCCGTTTTAAATGTCAAGCTGAGGAGGGAGATAATGCTAATTGTCCCTGGTCACTAGAGAGCCCTGGAAAAAAGCAAAGTCTCTGGCTTTCCACGTCTCTGTCCAATCTACTTAAAGAGTGATCATTCTAATTTAAAAATCATGGAAAGCTGTATCAGGCAGGAATTGTTTCCTTTCTGTTTTACATACAACAGGGACTCCTTCCTTTTAAAATTTAATTCCAGCAGTCTTGCTCTGATATTGAGGTGGCCTGCCCTCTAGTCTTTGCTCACATGGAGGCAGTAGTTAATTAAAAGTTGAACACTGAGAGCAGTCATAGAATGACCAAAATACAAACAAACAGTCCCACTAAGAATGTGTGTTCTGTGTATACCCCAAGCCATATTAGAACAGTGTTTCACTGTGCATGTTCAAAAATAGCTTTGAATTGTTTCAATTAGTTTGACAAGAAGTGTGGAAAACCCTCTACAGACGTGTCTGCCTCTCAGCCCTGTCTGGCCTCCTGCACACCATGGATTAAAGCATTATTATTTCTAATGAACTAGTCTGTGGCACGGACCAAACCTGCTTCTAATCTTTCAGCACTTTAATGTTTCCAGCATCCACCATACTGAAATCTCAGAGGCAAGGAGGAGGCGGGGAGGGGATGTATCCACCTCTCAATGTGAGGGTGATTTATGTAAAAAAACAAAACAAAAAAAACAAAAACACAGACCTATCAAACAATGTGAAGAGGGAAAATGTTGCCATTCCTATTTTTGAGAGCTAGTGTGTCTTATTAATTCCACATTCGACATAACAGTTTATTTTAATTAAGAAAAATAGCGCACTTATAAATATCTATATACAAGTAGCCAGCACTTAGGAGTAGAGATTGTAGCAATATTCCGAACAAAACACTGCACACTCTTCATGGGCAGAACCCTAATGATGTCAACTGCCAACAAATTTCCTTAGTACATCATTCCTTAGTTAGTCTAATGAACGGTTTATTAGCATCTCCCAATTTTTTGCAATAGACTGCCATATGCTGAAAGTTAATGGCGCATTTAGACATCTAGTAAGACATTTATTTAGCTAGGACCATGACCACAAGCCAACAGCCTTTGATGGGGCTTCTTTGGGGTAAGTGGTTTGTTGATTGCATTTCATGTAAGAACATAGTTATGCCATACTAGGTCAGACCAATGGTTCATTGAACCCAGCACCGGTCTCTGACAATGGTCAATCTCAGTTGCTTGGAAGAAGTACCCAACAGGTCACAATGGGGTGATCTGTTCCCTCCTGTTCACTCCCAACTCCCGACAGTAAGAGGTTACATTCCCCCAAACCTTCCCAGCTAATATCTGCTAATGGACCTATCCTCCAGATACTTGTCCAATCCTTAAGCTACACTACTGGCCTTGACCACATCTGGCAACAAATTCCATAACTTAGTTGTGCATTGAGTGAAAAAAATACTTTCTCATTTGTTTTAAATCTGCTACTTGTTAGTTTCATAGGGTGTCCCCTAGTTCTGGTATTATTTGAGAGGGTAAATAACTATTCCCTGTTTACTTGTTCCACACCACTCATGATTTGATAAACTCTTCATATCCCGTCTTGGTCATCTCTTCTCCAAACTGAAGAGCCCTAAACTATCTAGCCTCTCTTCATAAGGGAGCTGTTCCATACCCGTTATCATTTTTGTTGCCCGTCTCTGTACCTTTTCTATTTCTGCAATATCTTTTTTGAGATGGGGTGACCAGAACTGCACACAATACTTGAGATACGGTTTCATTTTCATTTCATTTCATTTTTAATTTGTATCCCGCACTCTCCCGCCCAAAGGCAGCTGGAGGCGGCTCACAACAGCAAATAAATACAATAATTGAGGGGTTTTCCCACGCAGGGGAACCCAACAATCAAAACAACACACAAATACAGCAATGCTAAGGTCTATATCCCACACAAGGGGATCCAGTGATTCAAAAACAATACACAATCGACACCTGACTAATAATAATAAATAAATTACATCTTACCCCCTCCAATTATCCTCTGCTATTATCAGTCCTAACATTCCCATCCTGTTCACATCAGGGACCTTCTAAAATATATCCTTCTGTCCCCTGGTGGCAGCAGGGGACATCCTCCCTCTCAACCACTCTCTTACCGGGGAGAGCGGGAGGCCTTCTCACAATCTATAACTGCAAAGAATTTACATCAGCTAGTCCCATCGACAAGCCCTCCTCCCCAACCTCCTGGCTCAACCGAAGGGGCACGATCAAGATCATGCCCCTTCAAGCCATGCCCCCGGCACATGCCTCCAGCTGCCCCCGATGTTATGGGGAGCAGCCCGGAAGGAAGCCTCCCTAGGCCCCACCTCCGCAAGGGGGTGGGGGGAGAGAGGACGAGCTGCTCCATGGCCCCTTGCTGGCCAACTGCCAACGCCCCGCCCCCAGTACCAGTTGTTAATGTCTGGTAGTCATCAGGAGTGGGGGGGGGGGGAGGAAGATCTTGTCACTTTGAATGGCCACTGCGCCGCCTCTGGAGCCCCTGACCAGCTGCCGCTGTCTCCGATGTTATGGGGAGCGGCCTTGCTGGAAGACTGCCAATGCCCCGCCCCCACAAGCAGTTGTTAATGTCTGTAGTCATCAGGGGGGGGGAGGAAGATCTTGTCACTTTGAATGGCCACTGCGCCGCCTCTGGAGCCCCTGACCAGCTGCCGCCCTCACTCCCCACGGCCGCCCCCAACATTATGGGGAGCGGCCCGGAAGGAAGCCTCCCCAGGTTGCACCATAGATTTATAGAGGCATTATGATTTTTTCATTTTTATTCTCTATCCCTTTATGAATAATTCCTAACATTCTGTTTGCCTTTTTGACCACCGCCACACACGGAGCTGAGGATTTTAATGTATTGTCCACGATGACTCGAAGGTCCTTTTCCATCCTAAGTGGTAATTCCTAATTTAGAACCCAGCATTGTGTATATATAGTTTAGGTGATTTTGGATTCTTTTTCCCCGATGTGCATCACTTTGCACTTGTCCACATTAAATTTAATCTGCCATTTAGATGCCCAGTCCCCCAGTCTCGCTTCCTGCAATTTAGTGTAGGATTAAGGAGCAGAGCGTCTTGGAGGGTTGCTTGCTGAGTGACACCGGGGGCTGGCAACCCTGCTCCCACCCTTTCCAGGACATTAAAAAGCTGCTTGGGCCTGCAGGTGGCAGCAGCCGTTCATGGGCTTGTTTGGGGACGGGGGAGTGAATGGTGGTGGTCTTTTTAAGGTTATTTTAATTTGGTTTTTAAACTGGGATGTGTGGTGGTGTGTGGGCAGGAGCAGGGTTGGAAGTGGGAGGGGTTTTGTTATGTGAGAGGGGGGTTGCGGGTATGAGGGATTTGGAGGAGAGGGAGTGTCCCAGCCCCCCTGTGAGGGGTGGGGGTACAGGTATGGGGTGTTGGGAGGGCATGGGGGTGGGTATGGGCAGGGATGGGGGTTGGTGGACTGTGCCATGTCCCCCCTGTGAGAGGGGAGGTATGGGCATAGGGAATTTGGAAGGACTTGGTTTGTTTCACAACCCCCCGTGAGGGGGGGGGCGGGGTATAGGCAGGGGTGGAGTCTCCTGTCTGCCTCCTGGACCAATTTTTCTCTGGGGATATCTGGCTCAGGGGAGGCCCTCCAGCTTCTTGTGGAGCCTGTGGAGGAGGAATCTCTTTGCGGAGGTGTGTGTGTGTTACCCGGGTGGCTGTGCAACCAATTGGGGTTGTGCTGGGCATGGGGAGGCATAGTGGGAGAGAGGAAGAGTCATCATGGGTACAGTGACAGATGTCTGGTACCTGTTCCTCTGTCCTCCTCTCCCCTGTCTCGAGATATTTATTTATTTAATTTATATTCATTTAATTTATATTTGGGGTTGAGGTCAGTGGAGCCTCTGATCTGTCGCTGATGTCACTAAAACAGCTACCATCCATGATTTTATTCAGGATGAAGCCGCTGCCCTTGTATGTATTATTGAGACCTAGCTGGATGAGACTTCTGGGTTTCCAATTACGGAACATCCTCCCTTTGCAGGTTCGCCTGAGCCTGTTTGTCTTTTTGTTTGTCAGGCAGGAATAGGGTTTGGTGGGATTGGATAGGGGGTTTGAGGATTTATAGGCAGTAAATGGCGATAAAGAATGTGGTGAGTGGGTGGTTGGGATGATAATGGGGTTCTAAGAGAAGCTGGTAAAAAGCCCTACCAATTGTGAAGTTGGTAAAAAGCACGCAGTCCTGGCCACTGTGGCAACCTGACAATCCAGGTGCAGCAGTGGATCCAGGAGCACCCGAAGGCTGCAAACCTGGGAGACCGTGGGAGGCTGGACCCTGTCAATGATAGGGGTTTCCACCTCCCCCGAGTCACAAGATTGGCCAACCATCATCACCTTAGTGTTGTCTAGATTCATCTTCAATTGGCTCGCCTGCATCCAGTCCTCAATGACAGCCAGGCACTGGGTAAGCACCAAGACTGCAGGATCTGGGTCAGATGAAAAGGAGAGAGAGCTGGGTGTCATCCACATATTGATGGCACCTCTCTCCAAATGATCTTGCCCAGGGGCCACAGATACACATTGAACAGGGGACGGGATGGAACTCTGAAGGACCCCACAATGGATCTTCCAAGGGGACAATGAGCCACCGCCCATCACAACACTCTGGGTTCTTCCATCCAGGAATGAGCTGAACCACTCAAACAATCCCACGCACCCCAGCCAGGTCCCGCAGCAGTGTCAACAACATCCATGGTCAGTGGTATCAAAGGCTACCAAAAGATCTAACTAAATCAGCAGAGTACAATTCCCCTGTCGATTTGCAAGCGGAGATCGTCAACCAAGACCACAAGCGCAGTCTCAGTGCCATGCGCGGGAGAAAAGCCTGACTTCCATGGGTCCAGGAAACCGATAGCATCGAGATGCGCCTGGAACTGCAGGGCAACCACCTGCTCAATAACGTTCCCTAAAAAGGGGACGTTAGAGACGGGGTGATAGCTGGCACGGGAGTCAACATGAAGAGATGGTTTCTTGAGGAGGGGATGGATGACCACAGTCTTGAGACCATTGGACACCCTGCCCTCCCTAAGGGAGGCACTGACAACCCCAGCCAGCAAAGCCCCCAGTGTCTCCTGGCTGGCTTTCACCAGCCAGGACGGGCATGAATCTAATTCACAACTGGTAGCCTTCACCCCTCCAACTACATCCTCCGCATCGGAGGGTGAGACTAATTGAAGCAGATCCAAGAAAACCAGACAAGACCGTCCCTCCCAACCCCAAACTCTGACTCTGCACTCAAATAGCAGTGCCCAAGTTGAGCCAAATACAAGTGATGGCAAACTTGTCACAGCGGACAGTCAGTGACTCTAACTCCAGGTGGAGACAGCCAGGATGTTATAAGCTATTTATTCACCACCTGGAAAAGGTCTGCTGGACGGCACTTTGCAGATGCTATGGCAGTCGGGAAGAAAGCTTTCTTTGCCATCGCCACGGCATATTCCTTCAAGAACAGTCATATGCTTCAGTCGCTTGGCTTTGGCACGAGTCGAGTGCCACCTGCGCTCTAACCACCTACCCTCACACTTTAGCAGCCTCAGGTCCTCCATATACCAGGGAAACTTGTGCTGCTGCCATAGAGGAAGCGGACACCTCGGTGCCACTGTGTCAGTACCCTGGGTCAAAATGTCATCCCACAAATTAAGCAAGACATTAACAAGGCGACCGCCGAGGTCAGCAGGTAAATCCCTCACAGAGTTCTGGAATCCTATTGGCTCCATTAGTCTCTGGGGCAGACCATCCGAACTGGTCCACTGTCCTGATGGGAGCAAAGGAGGGCAAGGATCTGGGCCTTCAAAAGTTAATGGTCTGACCATGATAATAATTCTGTTCTTAAAAATTGTTTCCACCAGTTTGCCTGGCACTGACGTCAGGCTCACTGGTCTGTAGTTTCCAGGATCGTCTCTGGAGCCCTTTAAAAATATTGGTGTTACATTTGCTACCCTACAGTCCTCAGGTACGGCGACAGTTTTTAGCAATAGTTTAGAAATTACCAGTAGTAGGTCTGCAGTTTCCTATTTGAGTTCCTTCAGAACTCTGAAGTGAATACCATCTGGTCCCAGTGATTTGTTACTATTTAGTTTGAGTTTGCTCTTAAACTCTTCCAGAGTCGTGTTGATTTGCGACAAATCTGATGCATCACCTGCATATAAAGTTCTGGTATGAGTATCTTCCCAACATCCTCTGCAATGAAGACCAAACCAAAGAATTCATTCAGCTTCTCTGCAACGGCCTTATCCCCCATGAGCACCCCTTTTACCCCCGGTCATCTAATGGCCCAACTGACTGTCTAGCAGGCTTCTTGCTTCTGATGTACTTTAAAAAATAATAATAATTAGTTTTTGCTTTTTTAGCAAGTTTCTTCAAATCTTCTCTTGGCCTGTCTTATTAACATTTTACATCTAATTTGCTAGTTTATGCTCTTTCCTATTTTCCTCCTTAAGACTAGCTTTCCATTTTTTAAAGGGTGCCTTTTTGGCTCTAATAGCCTCCTTCACCTCACCATTTAGCCACGCTGGCAGACATTTGTTCCTCTTGCTGCCTGTTTTGATTGTGGAATACGTTTAATCTGGGTTTCCAAGATGGTATTTTTAAATAGCCTGCATGCCTCTTGCAGACATTTAATCCTTGAAACTGCTCCTTTTAGTTTCCTCCTAACTAGGTTCCTCATTTTTAGCAGAGACCGCTTTTAGACGAGTGGGTCACCGTCACACGGCGTTTTAAAATCCCACGACACGGGATTACATGAGACGCCGGGCGGGGATCAAGCTCATGAAGGCGGTCGCGCAGTCTTTGCCAATCACGAATTAAATAGCTCACAATCGAGGTATTTAATTCACGGTTGGCAAAGAATGCGCGACTGCCTTTCATGCACTTGATCCCCGCCCGACATCTCGTGTAATCCTGCGTCGCGGGATTTTGAAACATCGCGCGAGCAGGTCGCACAACGGTGACCTGCTCGTCTAAAAGCGGCCATAGTCTCCCTAAAATTAAATGTTACTGCTGTAGTTTTATTTATAATTTTTCCTCCAGTAATTATGTCAAATTTGATGATGATATGATCATTATTGCCAAGCAGCTCCACCACTGTTACCCCTTGCACCAGGTGCTGCACTCCACTTAGGACTAGATCTAAAGCAGCTCCTCCTCCTCGTAACCAGGTACCATTTTTGGGGGAGGCACAGAGACTGGATAAACTCAGGGCTCCTGCCAGCTGGCAGGCTAGTTGTTTTTACTCTGATTCTCCTAGGAAGGAAGATTTATTGGCTTCATTTTGTTTCTCATCAGCCAAAATTAACTCCTAAATACATGGTACATATTTTACTAATTCATAATCAAGTAGTGGCTGCTGTACAAGTGTAGTTGTTGTTGTTGTTTTAATTCCCTGAAAACCATTATGGCTAATAAGCTGATTTCAGAGAAAGGATCTGAACGCTTGACTAAAATGTCTTTGCTGACAGATCTCGGTGCTTCTTAACAATGGATGGAGAATTTCACAACAAAACTCTGCGTATTTACAGGAGTTGGGACAGTTTCTATGACCAGGACTCTGCTGAGAATGCCATCCTAGGACTCTGCTGAGAATGCCATCAGAGGATTGTTATGCTGATTTGGGCCCATTTTTAACCTTTTGGCTTCTTCACACACACTTCATTTGGGTGGGAAACGGTCGATATTTGGTTTGGTGAAAGTTTTATAAAATGTTTCCTCTCAAAATTTCATCAAATCTTAATGAAAATATTTTGAGTCCATTAAAGTTGCATATTTAAGTGAAACTTTGTTTCCAAACCAAATTTCATTTCCGCTCCAATTATTACTGCTTATATTATTTCCTTAGAATAGAGTCGTCTTTTGGACCTTTCACTGTGACTGGTTAAATACATTTTCAGATTCCACGACCATATAGAATTTTTTTTTAAAATCACTTCTTTATATAAACATAAACACAGCTGCCTGACTTAGATTCATCAGGGTGAAAATGAAAGAGAGAGTTCCACTATATCAGCTTAACATTCCCTAAGGACCCTGAATTTTCAGCAGCTAAAGATATAAAAACACTCTTTCCAGACTTCGTTCCCTCTCCCACTTCTCTCCTCCAAACAGCTGTTTTTATGACCACTCGGAGCTTTACCCTGCAAGGGCTATTTGTCACCTGGATAATTATAACTTTATTAACTTTTAGGACTTTTCTACCCGAAGGCAAAGAGAGATAACTCTGGTAAATTACCTATAATTCTAGGTCTTAGATCTTTCACCTTGGCACATGTTCAGTATCCTTCTCCATAAATGAGGGCGGAGGGTAGAGGGAGGCATCACTTTGAGCAATTAAAGTAGCTATATATCTCCACAGGTTGTTATCTAGCTTCTAGATTACAGTTTAAATAGTAAAAGGACTTCTTTTGTTCAGAAGTAACTGGTGCTCCCTCTAATTTCGCCTCTGTATGCAAAATGATTTTGTGCATGTCTGCGTTTTTTCCAAACACATTTGTACAAAGGCACAATATCACTTCTTAATTTGCATAATTTTTATATATGTATATAATTATGCAAGTTTAGAATAACCCATTTGTTGACATTGAGATTGAACTGAAACTCATTTTTGAAAAAGCAAATTGGAAGAAATATCTCACACACATAACATCCCCTCATGGAAGCCATATGTGAAGCTTTGTGGGGGGAAGGCTCTAAAATAGGAGTGGGAACCTTCTCCCACACAGGAGCCGCTTTGAAAACTAGTACAAAGTCTGAGAGCTGCGCAGAAGTTGGGAGGGGGTGTTTAACTTGTGTTCTGGAGGAGGGAATCCAGATCATGGATCTGTTCCATGGATCCTGTCCCCTTATCCTTGTGTGCATGCCCTCATATCTGTTTCTTTACCCAGACCTCAGTTTTTCAGTGCTTAGGGTGGGAAATGGGTCCAGGGGGCAGATCCATGAACTGGAAATGGACCATATAAAAACTAGCTGTGGGCCATATTTTTCTTCCCTGCTCTACAACTTGACTCCATGAGGTGCAGCTGTTCAGCTTTTATAAAAGACTTCACACATTGCCCAGTAAGGTAAGCACTTACTTGTTAAGCTTTGGGAGCAGAGCTATTAGTGTGGCTGGGTAGCTATCCTCTGGATCTACTCTATGAGAATCCTGATTTCTAGTCTCCATATGGCCTTGTGGAACCTCTGTGTTACGTTGTAAACTAGAGTAACCACAGGTCATTGCTCCTTACCTTTATAAGCAGAGGCTTGGTTGGAAGGAAAAGACGTGATGTGTATAGGGACTAGGATAAGACACAAACCCAATGGCCAAAAAAGATATCCCGTTCCAACCAATAACAGCCTTACTTGGTATCTTCCCCGATCTGCAGATAATAAAAGAAAGAAAAATGGCTTGCCAACAATTAAGACTAGCTGCTATTTATACAATAGTCTGTAACTGAAAATCCAAATCCAAACCATCATTTAATAAATGGATAAATAGACTGTGGTATGTACTTACAATGGAGCGGATTCAAGCGGATCTACATCAAGATTTAGAGGGCTTCTACGCTGTTTGGAGTAACATATGGACATTGAGCCAGCAATATTCTAAATCCAACGCAACAGAGATGTCAATTTGCTTAACAGAAATATGAAAAGTAAGGTTTGTCACAAGATATAGATAGGACACTGGACCGCAGCTGTAAGGGCTTGTACCTGAATACGGTCCAGCTTTCTTTAAGATATTGTGTATATAGTTGTTGTAATGTTATTAATAAAAAAAAAAAAAAAAGACACAAACCCAAAAAGCCCTTTTTGGTTTCCATATTTGAAACACAAATACTGGGGCTGTGTATTTGGGTTTCGAATGACTCCAAAGCTTAATAAAAAGTGGTACCCAAGGTCTTACTCCAAAAGCACCATATATGATTATCAGTTTAGTCGCCTGCTTGTGGAGCATGTAGTCAGCCCTCCCCACCTACAGGGGCTGCTGCAGTCTAAGAACTGCAAGCTCCAGCACTTTCAGGATAAAATGAGGAATTCTTGGCAGCCTCATTCCCCCAAGCCAGCAACATCTCACCTGAGCATAGTCCCATGCCCCTTTCCTAAGCCAGTGATTTCCCTGAAGCAGACTCATGTCACGCTCTCCGTCAAGCCACCCTGAGCCTGCATTTTCCTTTCCTTATAAGTCTATTAAACTGGCAAAGCTTCACTGTACTTCTGCTCCAAAATAATAAATATGTAGGGACTAAGGTTGACTGTGTTTTTCACATTAGTGGTGTATAAGTGGCTTGGGCACAATTCTGGAGAATGCCCTATCCGCTCTAGCTTGGGGATTTAGCTCCATCAGTGCCACATATGGGCTTACTCTACAGCTGTAAGGCTCCTCTATCAGGGGCGGCTGGTAGGTTTTGAGGTTGGTGGGGCAGTAAGGCTGGGCCGGTGGGCCTGGGGGTGGAGCCTAGCCTGGGGGTTGAGCCAGGGCAATGGTAGGCGGCATAACCCAGCAGCAAGGAGTTCCCAGGGTTAACATTGGATGGACATTACATTACTTAATCCAGCAATTTCAGTTAGTCCCCATGAGCCCCCTACTCCCCCCTCCCCCCACAATTTACTCACCACGGGCTGGCTCGGGCTCCTCTCTGCTCCTGGACCTGTCCTCTTCCCTCCTCCTCGGCCTCCCCGGGCCTGAAGCAGCACGCGCGGGAGCAGCAGGAGCCTCCTGCTGCTCCCGGCCTGGGAACTACCACAGCTGGCTCCCCCCCCTCCCCCCCGGCTTCTCTCCCAGTCGAGTCAAAGTTTGACTCGGGGGAGAGGGGAGGCTAAGAGCTGCGTGCGTGGCAGCTCCCAGCCTCCCCCGTTCATGAGGGCACCTGTGTATGGCACCCGGGTATGGACTTTCCCCCTATCCGGCCCCCACAATGAAATAGTGCCCCCTGCTGGCACTATTTCATAGCAGGGTCCCTTTATGCGGACTGGATGGTGCTTCTAGCCACATTCTGCATAAAGGGAAAACGCTTCCCTTTTGTCCCTGAAGGCTTCTTTAGGAGAACCTTAAGAAGGTTTCACCTCTTAAACAAGGTTCTTCGACATGACTCCCACAGCGCGCCTTTTTTAAAAAAAATAAAATAAAGTGCTGCTACATGCAGCTGTGCACAGTGTGTCGGGGGGAGTCCTGCGGCCCCAGGTCAGGAGGAGCATTGCCCCTGCTTCTCTAGGGGGCACACCGCCACTGTCCTCTACCATGCAGTGCTTGGTTAGCTGTGCTGTTAAGTCTGGCCTCCAAACCTCCCCTATAGCCAGCCCAGTTCTCCTGGTGAGGTCTTCTCCCACCAACTGCGGGTTCCCAATTAAACACAAACCAGCCAAGTGAACTCTCTGGTCCTATATCCTGGTTTGTTCCCATCTGAGATCTAGACTCTGTCTCCAGGGAATGAGTTTCTGGAGTTCACTGCTCCAAATAGTCAGCAGGGCTTCCACTCAGTCCTCTCTTGTCTGCTCTCTCTCGCACCACACCTCTCCCCACACTCTGAGCCTCTGACTCTTGACAACTAGCCTTGCTCCAGGTGTGGCCACTCAGCTGACCTACTTAGTCTCTGAGTCCAGCAGTCAAAAAAGCAAACAGAATGTTAGGAATTATTCGGAAGAGGATAGAGAATAAAACTGAGGATGTCATAATGCCTCTATACAAATCAATGGTGCGACTGCACCTGGAATATTGTGTGCCATTCTGGTCACCCCATCTCAAAAAAGACATAGCTGAACTAGAAAAGGTACAGAGAAGGGCAACAAAAATGATCAAGGGCATGGAAGGGCTCCCGTATGAGGAGAAGCTTGGTAGGTTGGGGCTCTTCAGCTTGGAGAAGAGACGACTGAGAGGAGATAGGATAGAGGTCTATAAAATCATGAGTGGGGTGGAACTAATAAACAAGGAGCAG
>QEPC01003457.1:987696-1004403 GCA_003113815.1 Sphenodon punctatus
GGCACTGTCAGAGTAACAGTGCCGGTGAACAGAGCTGCAGGCCCTGGAGAGACTGGCCCCCTGAGCTAAGTGGCAAGAGTGCTTCCTGCTTGTACCTAGAGTCCTGTGTGTTGTTCCCTTAACCTGCTCCCCTCCCACTGTGTATATCTGTGTGTGTCTCTGTCTGTCCTAGTGTAGCTGCGTGTGCGTGATTCCCGTGACCCCCTGACCTAGAGTGCAAGGAGAGTGGCTGGGAGCCTGCGGGCTCGCCCGGTTGGACTTCCCCTCCCCTCTGTCCTGGGTCCATCCTTCCCTTCCTCGGACAAGAGAGTGAGCCCTGTGAACCCTACCTGTGAACCTGGGATCCCCTCTCCTGTGGCCCTGGCACGTTCCCCACGCATCCCCCTCATCCTTGCCTGGTCGTGTGTACGTCGAGAGTCTGAGAACCCCTCCTTACCCCCCAGCTCTGCGCCCTATGATGATAGGGGTCAATGTTCAGAGTGCGTAAGCACACGAACAGACCCAAATACTATCCTGACGGGCTTCCTTTCTACCGCCCCTCGTAAGCAGAGCCTCCTCGTGTGCAAGTGGCGTGAGTGGGTGGCGCTTCTCCCTTCTAGACCCCCTCCCACTGACACTTCTGCAGGTCCAAACTTTAGGGAAGGTGACAGCCCAAGTTGGACTAGATGATCTTTGAAGTCCTAGGATGATCCATCCCTAAGATTCTGTTATTCCATTCTCTTTTAAATTATTACTATGAATAAAAGTAAAATTTACAAGCAATTGGCATCTCATGGGACACTGGATTTTAATTATTCACCTATTTTAAACTTCATTTAAGTATTTCTAGGTTGCTTTTTCTTTTAAATGAGATACATTTATATCAAAATTCCATTAAATGGTTAGGAGTAAAAAATAAAGAAGCTGCTCACTTTCTGAAGGAAAAGTAAGCTCTGTTTGTGCCATATTTCCTCAGGGGAAGGGGAGAGGACTGAAATGAGAGGTGTAATCCCAGAAGGAATAACTGTTTTACAAGAGAGATAATGATAGGTAGTTTGACAAGCACCTTACTGATTTTATAAACATGACACACACGCACACATTATGCAGTGCAGCCAATAAAGCAATGAGGGTGGAAGGAAGCCGAGAAAGGGGAATGTCTTTTCTTCATTCCTGATGCTGTGTTGTGTCTGTACCCACAGAAAAGTCTGTCTTTGTGTTTTGACAGACTGCCACTCCATCACTTTTTAAGAACCCCACGCTTGCTGTAGGCAATTTGACCCCTTTCGTCCTCTGATAAGCTACACACCTTTTCTAGATGATACTGGTAATCCATTAGCAGTAGTTCATGCTTTAAAGAGCAGACTGTAGCTCACTTCATAGTGCTGTTTTGCATGATGAGGAAGCCCTGCAAGGCATTTCAGTTTGCATGCGTGTGATGTCTGTGTTATGGGGAAAGAAAAATAATTATGATACTGAGGGTCAGACATCATTTATCAGACACTTGGTCCAAGATTACATTCAGAGAATGCTCTCAGCTTTCTAGCTTGGGTATCCCAAAAGCTCTTGAAATTCTAGATCTATAAATAGCTATTGTTCAAGTTGGTCAAGAGATGAGACTGGCAGGCCCCTCGTCTTCAATCCACACTCCCATAGGTTCTGCTGCAGTGGCCAGCCCACCTGTGCCACTGCCTCAGCCTGCTGTGGGCATGGCCATTGCTTTGGTAGGTTCTCTGAACTAGCCAGCCCAGGCCACACCTCAGTGTGGTCCTGGCTTGGTCCTAGCCTCTGCCATGCCACCCAGCTTCCTGGTTGGGTGCCAGTCAGGATATTAAGCATGGCTTAATACTAACAAGAAGCTGTGTGGAGCAACTTCTCTCTCCCTTGTTCCCAGTCATTGCTTGGAATGTTGGAAGCTCTTGCCCCTAGACCTTGCCTCTGCTTTAACCCTTTTCCCCAGACTTGCCTCCTGCTCTGGCTCTGATCCTTACCCTGTGCTCCAACCCCACCCTCTGCCCATGTCCTGGATGCCCCATACCCTGTCCCTGACGGAACTCTGACTAGAGCTGCAACCAGGCACCGAAAGATTTGGGCACCTGAACAAATTGACTCAGCCCCATTGATGTCCGAATGGAACTCGACGGGATGCTTGAACATGCTAGCTGGCCTTTGAAAGTGACAGGCCTCAGCTCTGCAGTGGTCCCAGCCGGGACTTATAAGTTTCAAAGGCCACTTTCCCCCACTACAGTGCCCCTCAACTGAGAGGCACTGTGAATTGGGAAGTGCTGGCTAGCCATTGAAAGTGACAGGCTCTGGCTGTGACTGCTGCAGAACTGGGCTCCACAGTGCTCTTGGCTGGTGCTTGCCAGTTTCAAAAGCAGCTTCCGGGCCACAGCGGAGCACTGTGTGGGGGAATCCCTGGCCTGCCTTTGAAACTGACAAGTCTCAACTGAAGCATTTAGGAGCCAGGCTCTGCAGTGCTCCCGGCTGGGGCTTGCCAGTTTCTCGGGGTAATACTCGCATTTTGGGGCATCGGGCACCTGATTGGTCCTTGATTAGGCCGTTGGGTGCCCAAAGCGGTGTCCAAAAATGTGGACATTACCTGTGCGTACTAATTTTGGTAGCCAATGCAGTTCTAACTCTGACTTCTAGGGGATGGGATTCAGTGGCAGGAAATAGATCACTCCATTATGACCTTTTGTGCATTTCTTTGATTCAACCAAAACTGGTCACTCTTGGAAAAGGGTTGCTGGGCTAGATGGACCATTGTTCTGACCTAGTATGGCACTTACTATCCTTATTTGGTTCTCTTAATTTATTATAAATGTAGCTATAGTAAATTTGAATTTCTATTCCAAAAGGAGAACAGATAACAAAGATTCAAAGGATGTTGTGCGTAGAAATGATTCTTGATTTCTGAGCAACATTTACAAGTTGCGTTTCACTGCAAGTTTATTCCAAAGCCAAATGTTTTTCTCCTTAGTATGTGATGTTTTTCTTTGTCAATGGGATACAGCTCCATGCTTTCTCTGCAGACAGGATGATTTTCTTGGCAATCTGGAATATAATTATGTCTTGAAGCATGCCGTGAGGGACTATTTTTGGCCAGTGATAAAATGACAATGATTGCACATAATTGCTGAAAACAACTTTGAATTTTATTAATGAAATGCTCCAAACAACATCTTGTAGACTATTGTATCATTTAACAGCCCATTCACAAGAGTTAAGTGTTCCATAATTTGCATTTAATTTTTTCTGTGTTTATATTGAAACGACTCTTAGTGTCCATAATTGCCAATGCTTCAAATTGTGCCTTTTGGTGGGCGTTTCTCTCTAAAGGAGTTTAAAAATAAACACACATGATTTCAAGTGCTATTGATGATTAGTTTAATTTATTTACAGCTCTGAGCCAAATACAGAGAATGCTTACATGCATCCAAAAAACAACAACAAACCCACAACACAATAGCAATAGAGACAAATAAGTCTCAGCAAAAAACAATCTCGTAGTACAAATACAGTACAAGACATAAAGGGTATTTTCAGATGTTACGAGATCACAGTGAACCACGGTCAATACCCACATGGGGCCAAAGCACCCTGAATGCCTGTTAGGCGGCCGCCAGATGTTCACCACGGTCGATTCCCACATGAGGTCAATTTCAACCACGCTTCCGGGGCTCCCCGCCAGACAATCGTTGCAAGCGTGGTCAAAGAGATTCCTGGTGGGAACCAACAAAAAGTAACGTCTGGCCGGCAACCATGGCCCGGAATCCCTGTTTAGATTCCAGGCTGTGGTCAAATCGGGCGGGCACTGCGGCAGCATTGGCCGCAGCGCCCGCCCATCTCCCCAGAGGGCGGGCGGTGGGGGAGTGTGGGGAGCGGGGCTGTGTGGCCGCACGTTGCACCGCGCGGCCCCGCTCCCATCCCGATTCCCTGCTGGGATCAGCCGACACGTCTGTTGGCCATTCCGGAGTGATCCCAGTGCGGAATCTCAGAGTTGTTTCCCTGACGGGGCAAAGCTGCCCCGTCACGTCTGAAAACACCCAAAGATACCAGTAAACAAAAACCTGTGGACATCCCATCTTCTTAACTTTGACTGCCCCATACCCTTCTCATTTTTATAGCTGTCAAATTTCCCAGGGTAAACATAGCTGGGCCTGTCTTCTGCTGGAGGACCCAGATCGTCAGCAGCTGAAAAGGCCAGTCTTGTAGTTGACTAACTAAGGGGCACAAATGAGTCACCCTATCTGTCACATAAAAGGGGCACTGCCACAACACATGGTTAATATCCTCAACTGCCCCCTGTGCACAAGGGCAGAGTCTCTCAAAGTAAGGTATCCCCTTCTATCTCCCCCTTAGTTCTACCGTTTTTAACTGATTAAAATGGGTCTTTGTTTGTAAGGTTTCTCCTTCTATAATCAGTAACTTGGGAGAGATATGGGGGTAAACCCCATTCAGTTTTTATAAGAGTATACAAAGGTGCACATTTCAATTATCGCCTCCAAATCCTCCTGTATTGAAATATTCACAAATCTTGATTTGACGACCGCTTTTTCCTTGGTCTGGCCCAGTCTGTCAGCGGCACTCCAACATTCACCCAGTCCAATGGAAAATAACTTTCCCTTTGTTCCCTTGAGCCATTAAAAGGAGAAATTTGGATGACTCGTAATCTAGAAAACACTGCTTGATTAATCTACTTGGGGGAAGCCTCTCAATTTTTTCCAATAATTTAATTGTCTAGAGTTGGCTTCCACCTTAATATTGACTGTACCAGTCTCAATACGTGCCATCGCATTAGGAGTGGCTCTAGCTTTTGTAATTGTATATAAGTTGATTGTTAAAACATGGAAAAATAATTTTTAAAAAAAATTATTTAAAAAAAATGGCTCTAGCAACTTCAAGCAAGCCCTTAAGGAAGCCCGTTTGTACATGCACTGTATGGGTATTTACTCTCAAGGTTCCAAATCTCAGCACCAAATAAAACAGTACACCCTCCATGTTCTGGATTGGCCCCTGCGGTCTGCCAGGAGTGCCCTTTTTGATGTCTCCCGGGTTGCCCAGGGGGCTACTATGGCGGGGGCGTTCTCAGTGGCCGTACCTAGGCTGTGGAACTTCCTTCCGGCAGAGGCCCAGGTGGCCCTGGAACTCGCCCCTTCAGTTGTTATTGTAAGACTTGGCTGTTCCGTCAGGCCTTCGGTGAGGGTGATGGGATGGGAGGGTAGGGTGGGGTGGGGAGGGGGTTTTGTTTTGATTCTGTGGCACCCCCTTTTGATTTAGCGATTATTAGTTTTTTAGTTTTATATGTTTTTAAAATATTTTATACTTGTAAGCTGCCTCGAGCTACCATATGTTGGAGAGACGGGGTAAAAATATTTAAATAAAAATAAAAAATAAAATAAATTTCAACTTGCCTATCTCGAGGGCCTCCACCCATGGCCTTCTAGAGAACTTGCTATAAAATGCAAAAATCCCGGTGCTAGCTTGACGGAACTTCGACGCAGTCATCTTGACATGGGAAGTCCAATTCAGTGGGGAAGAAAAAACCATTCCAACATAAATAAATTTCTTAACTGATTCCAAAGGTTCCTTGTTAATAAACTGTTTGCATGCCTTCCTTTCACCAAAGGCCTTGGATTGCTTCATATTAACTTCCAGTTTGTTCTTCACACAATATTAGTTAAATGTATCCAGCAATCTTTGCAGCCCTACACTACAATATGCTAGTAGGGCGGTATCATCAGCATATAACAGGCAACGGACATCCTGTCCCAGAAACCTTGGAACATTATATCTTCAGTTCATCAGAAATGGCTTCAGGTCATTCAGGAAGAGGTTAAACAGAACTGGGGCCAACGGGCAGCCCTGTCTCACCCCTCTGCCTACATCAAATGGTTCTGACAATTCTCTGGGTAGGCCCACGCACACGCTAGAGATCAACTGCTGGTGGTAGTTGATAAGAACGCGCAACAAAGCATCATCTAGCCTCCAGTCCTTCAACTTCCTCCACAGCAGCCCTCTCTCTACTGTGTCAAAAGCCCCCCATAGGTCCATAAATGCCACTTACAACCGGCTCCCAGTCCCACAGTATTTTGCAGTCAAGTAATTCAAAGTAAAGTAATGGTCCACTGTTGAATAGCCCTGACAAAACCCTGCCTGTTCTTCTCCCAAAATTCCCTTTCCCTCCATCCAGGCCAACACATGGAATAAAAGATGTTTCCCATATAACTTAACCAGAATATTAATCAAGCTAATGGGATGATAGTTATTGGGCATCCTCTTGTTCCCCTTCTTGAAGATTGGGATGATTATATTCTGTTTCCAATCGGGGGACCACAAGTCAGACAAAAGGTTCTGCAATACCTGGAGAAGAATTTCCGTCATACATATAGTTGGCTATATCAGAATGTGATCTTTGTAACAAGATTGTTCCATCACCAACAGGCCTTTAAGTCACCCCTGGTTCAAGTGGACTTTAGGAACTTATATGTGAGACACACTGCCCACCCGCCGTGCTGCCCACCCATCCCCCCACACAGAGCAGCCCATTTGAAAAGGGCCTACTTCATGGGCTTTGACTCCACTTCTTGGAAGTAAAGAAACTGGCTAATTAACTACTCCATTAATGCGGGAGGATGACACTCCTTGTCTCCTATTCTCAAAGCCCAAAGTTCCCAACCTTTCTTCAGGTCATACACACCTATGCTTGAGCAACATTTTCTGTGTGTATAACATACCTCCACTTAATTATATATATCCCATAGAGAAAAATGAAAAAGGTAAGAAATACCATAAGTCAAATGGTCCATCTAGCCCAGTATCCTGGTAGTAGTATTATTTTATCATTTATATAGTGTTCAAAGCGTGTTAGAAATCTTAACTAGCTTACCCGCACAACAGCCCTGCAAGATAAGGGAGTAGCATTTCCATTTTACGGATGGGGAACTGAGACCAAGAGATAATGGCTTGACCAAGACCAGCTAGTGAGTTCACTGCTAACACAAGATTTGAACAGTTTTGTCCCAGCTCCAACACCTTTATCTACTATGCTACACTGGCTCTCAACATTACCCAGCACCAGATGCTTCAGAGGAAGTGCATGAAAAGAGGGCATATATAAAGCAATTCCTATTCTGTGGGCCTTTTTAAACGAGCAGGATTTCTCCCACAGTTTAAACTGCGGCTCTGGGAAACCCCCCATGGGGGGGAGGGACACTTCAGAACTGGAAGTTGCCCGGGTACTATTAGAAACAGCAGCGCTGCGTGACTCCCGGGTGTTTTGAGACGCAGCATAGATAAGACCTCAACTATCAGGGTCTTATCTACGCTGCATCTCAAAACATCTGGGAGTTACGCAGTGCCGCTGTTTCTAATGGCACCCGGGCGACTTCTGGTTCACGGAGGAGCATCTAAAGCTCCCCTGCAGAGGTTTCTGAGAGCCGCAGGTTTAAACTGCGGGAGAAATTCTGCTTGTTTAAAAAGGCCCTCTCATTTGCTTTTGGCCACCAGAGATTTCACCGTCCATCTGACTTAGCTCAAAGGCCTTTGCTCCATTAATTTTTTGAATCCTTTTTTGAACCAATTTGTACTGTTGACCTTCCCAATGTCCTATGGCAATGAGTTCTGTGGATCAAGGCTGACAACTCTTGCATGTAATCAAAGACAAAATGAAGTGCTCATTAATTGATATATATACATACCAATTAGAACTAAAATAAAATAATAATGCTAAATATTAAACTTGATAAGCATTATGTGATGTGGCTATGAAGAGTCACGGATAAGTGAACAAGTACTAAACGTTTTGGCTACACCTGACAACCTACTGAGGCCCACCAGACAGATTAGCTGAGAATGATTGCTTAGTGCTTATGCCAGCACAAGTTCCCTGCATTGCAGGGCCTGTGGGTCCACATGTTATGCATATATTTTTATTTATGGCCCTCCTGAATCACTGTAAGTCTCCCATACTAATACAGCCCTGCAACATGTACAAGAAATGTTAAAGTGGTGTTAAAGTGGAGTTAGTGTCATGTCTGTTTTCACCCATAGTCTGCAGTTGCCTGAATCCAGCCAAACATCTGAGCATAGTCTTGTTTAGATTTTAGTCTGACCTATCCATGATGGTACACTGTTGCTGAAGTTGTTAACACTTTCAGTTTTTTTAAGCTGGGTTAGTGGGAGCAGGCTGTTGTGTCACCAGACCAAACGTTGGAGCTGCTGTTCAGGATTTTGGAGCAGTGTATTAGAAAGGTGAACGCTGCAATTTCTTGATGTAGTCATAAACTTTCTTGTGGCAAGGGAGGAGACTGTGAAACGTTCCTTGCTGTAAGATACCCAAGGCAAGTAGCAAAAGTGAAGAAACTGTCTCTCTTCCTCACTTTCGCAATGTCTCCTCTTTCTCATTTTTCCAAGGAGCCACAAATTAGGAAGTGCTCTGGTACTTAGTCATGTAGTTGTCATTCCTTGCTTACCTGACACAATGCATGAAAGCTTCCCCAGATGCTACCCAGTACTATTAAATAAGGCAGATACTAAGACTGAAACAAGATATTAATAAACTGAGTAATATCATTGAAATCCCCAGGTTTGATCTGTTCTGGGACAAACTGAACACTGGGATGTAATCGCCAAAATCTCTGCGAGCAAAAAATGAGTTAAAAACAACACCCTGCCTCCCCACAAGCACCAACTAGGAGTGCTGGGGAGGGGAGTCCTCCCGAGTGCTCCCAGCCAGCATGTGCCAATTTCAAAGCCCTCTTCTCCCCCACCCAATAGGGCGAAGCTCGCAACAGCAATCCTGGCACCTGCCGGTTGCTGCTGGCTGCTCCCTGCTCCTCCCCCTGCCTGTGAGCTGCACAGCTGAGCCTGCGAACTTCCCTGTTTGGCTTTTTCTGAAAGAGGACCCATTAGGAGGTTGCATGTTGGTGAAAAAAGCCAAGCAGGGAAGTTCCCAGGCTCAGCTGTGCAGTTCGCAGGTAGGGGATGAGCAGGGAGCAGCCAACAGCAATGAAGCAAGTCAGCTCCAGGGAGTGCGGGTGTTGGGATTGGTGGCTGCAAGCCACACACCCCACCGCCAAACAGCTGTTTGGGGGGGAGGGGAGAAAAATGTGCAACTGGTCTTTGAAACCTACAATGGCTTTGAAACCTACAATGGCCATTTTATAAACTGTTCCCTGAGAAATTGCATCAGGACTGAGAAGAACTTCGTCGCTGTGATCACAATTGTGAGCATTTTCATGAGCAGCAAAATCACTATTCATTACAGTCCTAGAAGATACATCTTTCTGCTTTTATTTCAGTCACCATTGCTTTTTGCTAGCATTGCCTTTGTCCGTGCACAAGATGTGTATATATAAATTTAGAGGAATGTGAGCAGGAATGTGAACTTTACAGGCTGCTGGACCACAAGGAAGCGGGCAAAGTGCTACTAATGGAGCAGCTATGGTTGCAAGCCTGAGAGAAGGGGTAGCGCAGGCTGTTTTCAAGACTTTACTAAAGAGATTAAACTTTAAAGTTAACCATCTGCAGTCTTTGGTTTCAGCTTTACAAGATGGTTATAGTAATCACAGCACAGGAGGATTTCTTTCAACCTTCCAGCCATTTTGACTCTACCTCTTTATAACACCCACAACACTTTAGCTGTGAGGTCAACTTTGAAGAGACAATGTACTCAGACAGGACTATAATCAAGCGGACGTACAAACAGCAATCATGGGGCAGGAGAGCATGGAGGCTCAAGTAGAGGCTTGAATGGCCCCCGCTCTGCTGATTGGTGCTGATGTGGGTGGGGCAGGAGAATCCTTTTTCTTTTCTTATAAAAAGCCTCACCTGTAATTTCTTTTCTTTCTCCCCAGCTTTAAGATGGGATACCTATTTCTTCTACTCTGTGCAGATAATTTTATTCCTGATAAGGGAGCTAGTCTCCAGATAAAACACTTGGTGCATCTGCAAATTTCAGTTAGAATGCACAACAATCAAGCTTTTCCCTAGTCCCTGGCGTTAACGTTTTATTTAATGCACCGTAGACAATAACAGATGCAAAGTGCCATTGCTGAAGCTGGAAGGTGATTATGGGAATAGTACAGAAACGTCGTCTTCCCCTCCTTTTTTTCCTATGACCTTCACATGGGATTTAGATTGGAGTTACTCAATCAGTGCCTGATGAATATTAGGTTTAAATCCTACAATAATACTGTCGCAGAGTCCCTCTTCTTTGGGCGATTATGGGGAAATTAGCTCCAGGCCCTGGACAAAAGGCAGGGCAAGCTGCAGTGCTCTGTTATCTCCCCAGAGGAGGGGTTCTTAAATTTGGGGTCTGGCCTCCACACTTGCTCCTACAGCCAGCCTGAATCCACCTTGTAAGGGCTTCTCCCATCAAAGGTGGGTTCCTTGAAAATCAAAGACCTAAATACAAAATCTAAGGTATGGAAAGATCCCACCTGGATGTTTCTAACCAGAATTCCAAGTTGAGGCCTGTTTTCCTCTGAGAAGCCTGGGCTTGTAGTACCTCTAGCGTGGACCCATACCACTCAACCCCTGGACTCGGCAAAGAGGGGCAGCAAGACTCAGAAAAAGGGACAAAGAAGGACACCATTTGCATATAATATGCATATGCTAATTTGCATGCATTTATGTAAATTTGCACTCTGACATAGAGAATATATATATTTGACTCTGAGAATCCTCAAAATTTATTTGAGAAAAAAAAGGTACATTAACATTACAGAAATTTATTTATGCACTCTCCAAAGGGAAAGCAAAGAGGTCACAACAGCCGCCAATCCAGAGAGAGAGTTCACAACAGCTGCCTGAGCAGTGAGCCCCCAAAGTCAAAGGGGAGAGAGTTCAAAACACAACAACCCCAAAGTCCTCAGCCTGGGCGAGAGTTCACAACAGCCCTCAAAAACGTCATCAAATTTGTTTAAAAATCTACAAGGAATGGATTCAGAAGCCTCAAAAACTGCTACACCAACTTTTAAAATATTCCACTCTGTTGCTGCTCATTGTGCCCGGAAGAACTCTTTTCTCACTCAGGGCCACAGAGATCTGGGCAGGTGTGGAGATGGGTGGGCTACTTTGGCTCCCAAATTTGCTCAGGCAGCGGGTTTCCTGATGATGTGCTGCTCAGTGTCTCAGCAGCTTCAATTCCAGGGGCTTCTTCACAGAGGAGCCACAGCTCCTTCAAACAACAGTCACACACACTATTGTTGAGCCTGACAGTGATGTTTATTGTACTTTGTAGTGGCTTTTTTTTTTTTTTTGCCAGTTCCAGCAGTTCCTTGGGCTGCTGCTGTATTTCAAAGAACTGATGATCTTTATTCATCTTTATAGAAATGAGTGAAGCTAGGGTTTTTACTCTGAGACTTTGTCTCAGCTCTGTTTTCACGTTCCTGACTGCGCTGAAAGCATGTTCGGGCTCAGCATTTGAATGTGTAAAGCACAAAACACCCATTATCAGTCTTTTCAGTAGCTTTATGTCTTGGCCACCTGCGTGTATCTTCGAAACACAGCACCCCAGAATCTTTCTACCTGTACTGGCTCTTGCTGAAGATCGTGTGTATCTTCCAGCTGGTAAATGGAAAACTGGTCAAGCTGCTGCCTGCTTTCTGCAACAGTGTTTGCAATGCCCAAGGTGGCTGCCAGGTCAGACACCAGTTTAGTTGAGATCGGCAGCTTTAAAGTGGGGTCAAGAATCATTGCTGCATTTTTAAACAGTTGATCTTGCAAGGGAAGCTTTTTAATCATTTTTGCCAGTACTGCACTATAAAACAAAGCAGCTTTTTTGCCTATGTTCATTTCAGCTGCAGTGCCACCGATGGTACCTTCATGCTCCCTGATGTAAGCCTCAACATCTGGACCTACACATACCTCATCCAGAAAGTTTTCTTCACAATCCAAGACTTTGCAGTCGTGTTGCCTGACAAGTTTCACTGCAGCTTCTGGCTTCAACAGCCTTGCAGAAATCACTTTTATGATTCCATGGAGGTCATTGTGCAGGGTCAGCATCTGAGCCCACTTTCAGACATCCCCCCCCCCCCTTAATGCATATTCTGGCTGCAGGGGGGAATGTGCAGCCAGGATATGCACGGGGATCGGTCGGTCTGAAAGCCCCACCCCACCCACCCACGCTCTGCATCCCTGCGTGTGTCTGCTGGCAAACATGCAGGGGGGCTTTCAATGAGAATGCAACTTCACATTGAATTGGCAGAGAGGCTCAAGTGCATATTTCAGGAAGAGAAATATTGCCCTCAGTTCTTCATTCTGTAGCCGTTGGCAAATGAGTTCTACTCTGGCAGGCTGAGATTCTTCAATAGACAAAATTAAAAAATATGACATTCAGGGCCGGCCCTACCGCGGGGCAGCTCGGGGGGCCCCCCGCGCTCGGGGTCCCCAGCGACAGTAGGCATCGCCTGGGCCGCCTGTCAGTCTCTCGGCCAGGGGAAATGTGAGAGAGGCGGGGCCTCTGCCTCTCCCTCATTTCCCCTGGCTGAGACTGCCTGGCACTGGAGGGGGCCAGCCAGTGGAACGTCCGGTGGTGGCAGGCAACACGGCAGCAGATTTAATCTGCTGCCGCAGTGCCCACCCTGCCTGAGACTCCGGACGCGGAACCTGGAACCAGGCCAGCCATAGTGGCGGATCAGGTAAGTGATCTGATGGCTGGGCTTGGGGATGGGCGGAGGGTGCCATCCCTGAGCCCAGGCCTGGGTAGGGCGCCACCCCCAGACTGAGCCAGAGCGCCCCCTGAGCCAGGAAGCGTGCCTAGGCCCACCGGCAGAAGAATAGGGCCCCATCTTTGTTCCACGCCCTGGACACCATATATGCTAAGACTGGCCCTGATTACATTATTGCATCCCACATATCCACGATCCGTTTTATCACCTTATGCAAGCTTAACCACCTTGTGGGGATATGCTTTATTATTTATAAGGATTCTATATCAGTGAAAACGGCATATTCTGTTAGTAGCTGCTGTCTCTTGGAACTTGAGGAAAAATAACCATAGAGATCAGAAATAAGCTTCTCAACAAGAAGTGAAAGACATTTGATTCCAGATTTACTGCAAAGATCTGCTGTATGGCAGAGACATCCCATGTTTACAAGATTGGGCCTGATTTGTTTTAGCCTGGACAAAACAAAATTGTTCTTTCTAATAAATGAAGGTGCATTGTCAGATGAATAAGCAACAAGGTTCTGAGGTGGTATACCGAATTTCCTGAAAGAGTCCATGAGACAGTCAAAAATTGCTTGTCCAGTGCCAGAAGTACATTCTGGCATGTCCAAAAACATAATCCTATTTTTCTGAATGCTTTCATCCAAGTAGCCAACCAGAATTGCCAAATGCTTTGTGTCACCCATATCTGTGCTCTGGTATAAATAAACACAGAATGGGACCTCCTGGCACACCTTGGCAACATTATTTTGATAACTGGGCCCTAAAACCTCTCTAGCAATGCAGCTGGCTTTTGTAGCACCACAGCTCATTTTATTTACAACTTCTGGATCCTTGCAGAATTTTAAAATAAATTTGATGAGGTTTTCTCCACATGAAAATGATACGTTGTTTGCTGCCAGCATTGAAACAAATGCAACGTCTGCCTCTGTAACTTTGGAGGTGCTTGCTGTGCTGAAGAAGGCATTCAGTTTCTTACCAGAGGCATGTTTGACATTCTTCTGATGTTTTCCTGTCTTCTCATGACGTACCAAATCATTACGTCCTCTGTGACTCACAGTGAATTCACATGCACAGACATTGCAGAAGGCAAATACTTGCCTGTGCCGACTTGAAGTGACCCATGGTTTCTGGAATGAAGAATACGTCTTTTGCCTCCCTGGTGGTGGTGGTGGTGTGGTACTACCAGCATCTTCTTCAACATCTGTGGCACTGGTTTGTCGTTTCTCTCCTGCAGAAGACACAGCAGCAGTACTTTTCTAAAGCAATATCTTAATCTACAGTTGGAAGGTGATCTGCCAGGCTGCTCCAGTCCAGTCCATTAAAAAACAGTCTTTAATTTAAACATGCATTTTGGTCCCTGTGCAACAGGGATCTACAGACAAACCTTGTCTACCTCCACCACCCCTTGGGGCTGGGCCCCTGCCCCCAGACTCAGCGACAAATTGTTAGGGAGTTTATAAGTACGATAAGCAAATTCCCCAATAGCAGCCTACGCACTACAGAATCCATCTCTTACCCATATCCCACCCCACAATCCACTCTCAAACCTCTCCACTCCATATACACAAAGCAGCAGAGCAACCCACCCCTGTGTGGCCCCGCCCCTTAGCTTAATAACTAAAGAGGAAGTGCACTCGCTCGTCATGATCCATGGGAGGTGGATGGCTGCTGAGCTCCGGTGTGTGGGTTTCCGCTCTGCTGCTCATTGCGCTGCCCACTGTGTCTCACCCAGGGCCTGGGCGGGGCCAGAGAGATCTGGGTGGGCAGGTGTGTGGAGATGAGTGGGCTCAGCTGCTTGGCTTTCAAATGCGGGCACGGGCTTTCTGATGTGCTGCTGCTCAGTGTCCAGCTGTTGCTGCCCCAGATCTCTCTTCTTCTCATCCAGGGCAGGCCAGGGAGATCTGGGCAAGTGTGGAGATGGGGGTGGGGGCCTGCTTGGCAAAAAATTTCCTTCAATAAAACTCCTTGCTCCTGTACAGAGCACAAGGTTGGACAAGCCTTGCCCCCTGAAATAAAAGATAAATGACAGAGTCTCTAGTCACAGTTTTCCAGGCCAGGACTACTGCACTGCATCCAGATCTCAAACTGCCTGGTCCTCCTGGGCCTCTTTGGCGTGGTAGCTTTGAAGTCCCCCGGGCCCCAGACTAAGTGAGGCCCCAGCCCCCAACAAAAACAGCAGCTCCAGGGGCTTGTTCACAGAGGATGGAACCACATGATTCAAACGGGGTAAGGAGGAGCAAGCTTTTATCTCCATCAAAAAGGAAGGTGGCGGTGGGGAGCAACAAGCAAGCCACCGGGGCCACTTTTCTCTTAAGCCCGGCCTCAGCCCCTACACTAGCTGCGCTGACTGTTCGGCACCACAAAGTTACTGTGTGGGAAGCCAGGTACATGGCCACACAGCGCAGTGCGCGCACCCATGACTCAGCCTCCGCCTCCACAAGTGACCGCCGCTCCTCCACTCCAGCATCCTCCATGCAGGCTGCCTGCAGGGGGGGCACTGCAGAGGACAGGACACTCAGAGGCAGACGTGGACTCAGGAGACGCTCAGGGCAGGCTGAATCATTGCAAATTCAGGATATTTAAAGTTATGGGTGGGGCAGACAGGACAGCAGCTAAAAATAGCTGCATCCCGTGCCGTCCCGCCCAATCTGGGACAGTTGAGAGGTATGCGCGGGCCCGTTGCTCCACCTTTTCACTGCTCCAATGCCACCGGCAGCCAGTCCTTGAGGAGATGTGCTTCTTTCAGCTTCTCCTGTTGACTGCCATTCTCCTTCTAGAATAGACCCTTTATATAGACCAGAGGCTATTCTGGTTTAAAGGGCCAGTACCCTTTTCCCTAAATATGTCCCTAGACAAGCGCCATTTTGTGTTGCCTTCAGTTCTGGAGGCCATCTTGCGACTGGACTCTGTCAAAAATACTCTGTAAAGATTTTTCAGCATTAAATCTACCGGGGGGGAGGGGGGCAATGTGGAACAATGTGCTTTTGTGACAAGGGGGGAAAAGAACTGAAAATTGATATTAGTAACACATTAGTTTAAGCAGCTCTGTTCATTATATGGCCTGCTGCTTGGAGATGGAGAGGAATTATAAACAATTTAACCTCTTCCATTGAGAATTCCAGTATGGTTTTTAATACTGGGATTGATTTTACAGTATTCCTTAAGAGTGAGGTAGGTTTTTGATGGCACATAAGGGACTGAAATGCAAACAAAAGCCAATATTTATCCCATCTTATTCCAAAAGTCGCAGCCACGAAGAATGCCTCTGCCTGCGCTCGTCAGGATGGTTCATCTCTGCATGGTTCTGCAACCTCTGCATGGTTTGTCTCTGACAGATGAGGGACTTACCAGGATGGTGCTCTCGGCTGATCATGACAGAACATTTAGGAACAAGGCAATGTTGGGCCCAAACAGATCCCAATACTGGCCTCCAGAGCCAGGCAACCAAGTGCCTGAGTGGAACCAGCTGGGCTTGAGCATGGCCAAGTCAGCTGGAGAGCTCAAAAGAAGCATGACTGCTCAGGAGAAGAGAGACAAGCAGAGAGTCAGGAGCCAGGGAGGACTGTGCCTGTACACAGAGAGCACATGGAGCACAGAGAGCACAGAGAGCTGCAGGAGTGACTGTGCCTGGCCAGGGAGACCGGAGTTGTGTCCATGTATGGGGCGGTGCCTGGGTATATTCATTTATTTATTATTTTTATTTATTTATTCAGATTTCTATCTCCCCCCCTCCTTCTCCTAAGGCTCAGGGTGGCTACAGTAGGGATTGTGTTTGGGAGACCCCATTGGAATGGACTATATGAAGACTGTGTAAATAAGGGACACTCTTAGTAAGATCCCACATGGGCTGGCTTCAGTGGGAGGGTGTAGGTCCTGAGAAGACATAGGGTGTTTTCAGACGTTACGGGGCCACTTGGCCCCGTACCGAAAACAACCCATTCATTCCCCGCTGGGGTCACCCCGTCACGCCATATCAGACGTGCCGGGGGGATCCCGGCGGGGAATCTGGGAGGGGGCGGGGCCGTGCGGCGCAACGTGCGGCCGCACGG
>QEPC01003457.1:1006086-1024408 GCA_003113815.1 Sphenodon punctatus
TTGGGGGACAGGCAGGATGGTGACTCCATCAATAGTTATTGACAGTGAGGAAGGAGAGGAAGGATGAGGGGGGAAGATAAGGAGTTCAGTTTTAGCCATGTTGAGTTTGAGTTGACGTTGAGACATCCAGGTAGAGATGTCAGAGAGACAGTTGATGAGACGAGCTTGAACAGAGGGAGAGAGAGAGGGAGTAGAGAGATAGAGTTGAGTGTCATCAGCATAGAGGTGGTATTGGAAGCCATGGGAGGCAATGAGTTTGCCTAAGGATGAGGTATAGATCGAGAAGATAAGTGGTTTAAGTCCATAAACCACTTATCTCTGTGGGCTTCAGTAAGGCTACTCCAGAGTAAGTGGTTTGTGGAGTGTGGGACACGTGTGTTATTTCTGCAGTGTACCCCATACACAGCCCCACAGGAGGTAGAATGGGCCCCAGGCTCGCTCTTAATACTGATTTCTAATATGCTTGCAGAGCAGTCTTATTTATTATTTGTATTACTGTGGCCTCACTGGACCAATTGTGCTAGGCACTTAAAAACGCTTTGCCACTGTGTCTTTAAAATTACAATTTTAATGGCTGGAAGTGATGTTCAGCTCAATCACCACAGCCTTTTGCTCCCTGAAGTCTGGAAGTAATTTTGTGTTAAGTCCCACCCCCCCTTAAGTTAATAAACAGGTTGCAATCGGGAATGAGCATTGCTGCATAGCGACCTTTCCCAGCACGATTGCAGACATATGAATAATCATTACTCTGTCTGCACTACTGCTTGCCTGTCTTTAACTCCTACCAGGAGAGGGGAATTTGTTCTTTGAGCAAGCTTCAGGATGCTGAATTGCCAGCCAGTTGGATGACAAGACATGGAGAAAATAATTAGGCTTTCCATTATTTATTTATTTATTTTATTCCATTTATACCCCACCCCTCCTGAAACTCAGGGCGGCTTACAATCTCAAAATAAAAAATAATAAATAAATATATATATATATTTATATATATATAATATATATATAAAAATACAAACAAAATATTTAAAACACGCATAAAATACAATTACAACAGGACCAGGGAACATGATAAATAATACAATAAATAAGGGTGAATTTATATTATAATATATGTTTAGCGGTTTGTAGTTTGTGCCTTACTCACACCAATAAGCCCACTGATGCAAATAGATTTATTTATTTTTTCACGTGAGGGAGGTAAACTAAATATGGGGCCAGTGATGTAACGCAAGAATATCTTCTCCTAAAGTGGTAGCTTCATTCCAGTTTTACACCACTGTAAGATAAGAATTTGGTTTTTAGCTCTTGCTAAGAAACTGTGCAGTGCTATCTGGAAAGGAAATCCTATTTAAAGAAAAACACAGGAGAAGCAGAGACTCCCAGTGGATTGTTATGTCTGTGTCTGCAAGGATCATGACAGGTATATTTGGCTGCCTCATCGGTTACGTCATGCTAGAGTTTATCACTGATACCTATTTTTTTCCCTGCTTTTAAAAAAATAATAATAATCTGTGCACTGTAATCTAAACTCAGTCTTGATAATTGTTTTGACTATTTAAAATCATTTCCCCATATTCCGTAAACCACCATATTATATTGAGATTGTCAGACACCTGCTGTGCAGGGCAGAGCAAGATTTGTCAAGTAAGTCTTCCTTTCCTGGGTAAGAAATGCTTCATTTTCTCTTCTTATTTCCTTAGAGATTAAACAAAATTGTTTCATTTAAAAAAGTTTCTATGAAAAAAAGAAAAACAGGGCACAGTTTTGGCTCTACTAAAGCCCAGAACTAAATTCAGTTGAGCCAAGTCTGCACCCATAGACTGTGATTTTTAACCACTCACATGCAGGGCTTTTATGGGGCTACCCTGGAGTAAGTGGTTTGTGAATCATAGCCATAGTCTTCACTGGGTGTTTCTAAACACATGCTTGCCATCATTCCTGCTGTCTAACCGGGGAGGGGGAGGACTGTTACATTTGTTCCTATTAACCCAAGAGCTAACCATGAAGGAAACACTAGTTTGCTGAAATTTGTTCACCAAAACAAATCAGGGGAACTAATCAGCAGACAAAAAAAAAGCTGAGTTCTAACCCCAGGGGATATGATCCCTACAAACTGCAGATAAATGGGGGGGAAACTATGATGGATGGAAAACCTCTATAACTATTGCTATGGTTCTATTAAAGAAAACTGTATGTAACACTAAAGTATTTTGTAATGTACAAAAAGTATTATTTATTTGCCAGTTTATCACAACTTCAATTATATATATATATATATATATATATATATATATATATATATATATATATATTTAAAAAAAACAGCTGGGCACTCAGAAACCAGTCAGAAGATTTTTTGCCTGAAAGAAAATCGCAGGGTAACACTGAGGATGTAGGTTGAATGGGCGCCTAAAGGGGTCCCATACTTTTGGAAGAACTGCAAGACTGATGCAGCATGGATGTGTAAATATTTTCCCTGAAGTTCAGGAGTTTTTTCACAGTGCCAATCAAGCCACTGAGGAAGGGGCGGGGTGTTCCCCCGAAACGCATTTGGCTGGCAGGCAGCTGAAGGTGCTTGGTCAGTTTCACCAGTGGAGTTTTGCCTTGCAGCTAGGACCTCTCAGCCAATTTTACCACGGGGCTTTTTGGACATCTTCCATTAATGCTGCCACCCTATGGGTTCTGCCTGTTGTTCTGAGTCCATAGGGTGGCAGAATAAACATGGAACAGCTTGAAATGTTTGTTCATGTTGTTCCACCTTGGAATGATGTTGCAGTATTAGCACAGGGTTGATTTCCCCCAAGGTTAGCTGTAACTTGTAGACTAGCAGCCAGTGCCTCCCATTGAGCTGAGAACATCCCCCTCCACCTCATTCTCAAGATGTTCCAGAGAATAAAGGATAATTAATTTTAGCAGAACACACATTCTATCATTGTAACAAAAAAAACCTAACAAACTATTAAAAATAAAACCGTCCCTTAAGGCTAACTATTTAATTTATTTTCCTTTGAATGAGCAACTTGTTTATTAACACGAACTATGCAGTTAAATCTAGATTCTACTGTGGGCAAAAAATTTTTTTTTATTTACTACAGCCCCTTTTGTATTTGCATTTTATATTTGGTGACATTATCCTTGGTTTTAAATTAAGAAGAATTCATTTATTTAGATGGAGGTCATTTTTGCTCAGCAACAGCTGTAATCCTGTTTTGGAATGCGTAATGCAAAATGTAACCTTTTGCACTCTGCAGAATTGTGGGCTAAGCTAACGTGAAAGAAAGTTTATGGCGGGTTTTTGACACTTGATACTTGCCTGGGAAAGATGGTTGCCTGGGGACTATGGACCCATCTACCCTACACTGCAGCCCTTGTTAATTTCACTCCATCTGTTTTTTTTGTAGTGCTGTCTAGAGCTGCAACCAGGCACCCAAAGATTCAGGACCCCCTGATGTATCTGGGCCCCCTGAATTGACCCAATCCTGTTTGGGCACCATTGATGACTGAACGAGAATGGCTGGGCTGCTCCAACGTGCCGGCTGGCCTTTGAAAGTGACAGTGACGCTCCATAGAGAGTCCTTTCAGGGCCTGTCACTTTAATAGGCCGCTTCCACCCCACCACCACCCCAGCACCTGACAACCTGACAGGTCAGTTGACACCTGACAGTTGTCACCTGACAGTTGCTGGAGAGGGGAGGGGGAGCGCTGATTGGCCTTAAAAAGTGATAGTCCTCACCTGGGACCACTGCAGAGCCCAGCTCCACAGTATTCAAAAGCGGCTTCCTGGCCACAGCGCCTGTTGGAGCACTGTGGAGGGGAGCCCTGCCCCGTCTTTAAAACTGACACACCCCAGCTGGAGCACTGAGGAGCCGGGACTCTGCAGCGCTCCCAGCTGGGACGTGTCAGTTTCTCTGGGTAATGGATATCCACTTGGTCCTCAGGGCACCTGTTGAGATCCCAATGGGTTGCCAGGTACTAATTTATTTTAGTACCTGTTGCAGCTCTAGCACTGCTGTTACACGTCATGTCCCGTCTGTGTCCTGCAGAGTCCTGCACATGTAGAGGCTGTCTACACTTTTGTGTACACGTAACTGTTCATAGATAGCCAGTGACTATTCACTGGTTACCCAGGAGCTGTTGTGGCAGGGAAGAGTGAGCAGTGGCAAGTCCCAGGGAGTGAGCTTGCTGCTGTCCAGGCCCTGCTTCCCGATAGCAGCAGGAGAAGCAGTAGGTTCTGGGCTTCTGCTGCTGCTGCGAAGGGGGAGCAGCAAGCAGTGGCAACGTTCTCTTGCTGCTCTTGCTCGCTACAGTTGCCGCTGCTGATTGCTGCTCCCCAGGAGACAGCAGGAAGAGTGATGGGCAGCTCTTCACTACCACTGTCCCAGTTTAAACATCACTACAGCTGTGTGTGCCAGGTGTTTGCCTGACATGGCTGGTCTGGTTCATTTGGGTCACATGGTTCATTTGGGTCCCCCATATGGGGCAGAGGAGTAGCCATACTATGTAGCTGCAAATTTGGGTTTAAAATACACATTATACTGGGTGTTGCCAACATGAAACACTCACATGAAGCACAATGTGTTAGATGATCAAGAGCCATTTTGATCATCCATCCATTATCTAATCAAGAGTCATTGTATCCTGTATCTGTGCAATAGACAATGAAGCCCAAGTCCTGATCACGGTCTGGGACATAAGTAAAGTACAATAGAAATAATCTGATACAAGACTGAGGGTAGTATTACATAAAGGTACTGGGCCATTTTATACGCTGCATACATGTTGCCTTATACGTATATAATGTTGTCTCAAGTGTGCTTATAATGTGACAGCAAAGGCTTACTGATGGAGTGGGATGTGCATTTCTCTCATCAGGGAGGTGACTCTTGATCATCTGGTCAATACAAGGTATCCGAAGAAGACATGATGTTTGATTTCTGTTTGTTTGATTGATTGATATCCCTGCCGCTTTAAAAAGAGAACTGAAACGGCATAAGTAGATAGGACAAAGCAATTAAAAAAGCTTGTCTAGGACATGGAAATATTTGAAAGACCAGGAACTTGTGAATGTATATGAAGTTTAAGGACAATGGGATGCTCTCTCTTGTTTGCTAAAGATCTTGACCTGGGAAATGAGGGGAATGAAGCTGTGGGAGATCGTGAGCATACATGAATGAACAGAGGCAATAAAAATCCAAAGGCCAGTAAAGCCCAGCAGTGCCAGCACCATATGATCTAACCTCGAGCAGAGCTATTCAGTCATCTTGAGGGGACACATTGCAGATTAAGCTTTAAAACTACAAATAATGATGTAAATTAGTGAGCTAGTGGAAATCTAGTTTTTCATCCAAGGCTTTGTACGTTTTTGTTAAATCATTAAAAAAAATAAAAATCCAGCTGAGCCAGAATCTGATAGTTGAAATCATTTGGGGAAAGAAGCTAAATAAGGAGAGCAGCAAGCATTATGAATGCTAATTAGAAGTTATGTTTTCCTGTGTCTATTAGTTTCATTTTGGGGGGATTTTCACCTTTTATATTGTCTTAAGCAGGGTTTTTTAGGCGTTTCTCAAAATTCTTGTCTAAATGGAATCTACTTTATTTTCATTATACAAATTAATGTTAGTTTAAGCGATGTATCCTTATAGGTTTAATGCTTAGAGCAGGGCGGGGAACCTTTTCCCTCACCGACCACTTTGAAAATTAGTAGAAAAACTCTGCTGGCTAAATTGGAGTTGAGGTACTTACAAGGCTGTGCTCAAGATGGGGAAAGGAAGGGCAGAATTCAGAACTTGGATCGATGCCATGGATCCATCTCCTGTCCGTAAGTACATTCCCTCATCTCCACTTCCTTCCCCTGAGCTCATGCTTTCAGTGCTTGAGTGTAGGGATTGGTTCAGTGGGCCAGATCCAAGAATCGGAAAGGGCCAAATAAAAAAATAGCTGCAAACTGGATTTGGCCCATGGGCTGGAGATTCCTCATCCCTGGTTTTGTGAATTCTACATGCACCCTCTCTAAACCAGGACAGAGTCACTGTTTGATTATACAGGCAGCCCTGGGAAATGGGCACAGTCATCTAGCACAGAGTAACACCGTTTGTGGTGTTTGCTGGATAAACTTCAATTGTTCTTTTGGTTTTGTATCCGGGGGTTTATTAGCTGAAACCAAAAATTGAAAGCTCTGGTGCAGAGGTTCCAAACTGTGGGTCAGGACCTCTAATGAGGTCATGCCATCTCTGGATGGGCTCACTATCTGATTGACAGCAAATATACTTTGCATATCTTTGATTCTGTCGGGATACTTAAAATGTGGTCCTGCAGGCAAAAGATTGGGAACCACGACTCGGGGGATAAGCGCTTGTTTGTTAACTGTGGGCCTGATGAGTAAATGTGGTGAGTAAAATAATAATGGTAAGAAATGTCTGTGTAAATAAAGTACCAGTGTGGTCTCAAGAAATTGATTTCAAAATGTATGTGGGGAGAATGGGTGGGGTAGTGGTGGTAAGTGAGCTCAACTACCAGGATGTAACAGGTCCCTGTATTTATCTCAATGGACCTGGGCCTGATCTACTGTTAGTTACACAATGGCCCCCATTAACTTCTTTGTAGCTATCCTGATATCCCACTGCCTCCTAATCCACTACTCCAGCAGTGTAAAGGAGTTTAGGATTGTGTGTTTAGTTTAGAGATTAAGAATAGTTTTGTGGTGAAGGCAGGGCATTGGGAGTCTTCTGACTAGGGTTGCCATACGTCCCCTTTAATCCAGGACACTTATGAAAAATAAAATGGTGCAGGACTGCATGAGAACCAATGCAGCCCTGCATCATGTATTTTTCATAAGTGTCCTAGATTAAAGGGGCGGTATGGCAACCCTACTTCTGACAGACGTGGGACTGGTCACCCCTGAAGCTGCTCCGGGGGTGTCTGCCAAGGTCTAGCCCTGCCTGGGTCAGGTTTACACAGACCCAGCAGCTGCCATGGCCTGCAGTTGGCCCATGGGGCTCCCTCCTTGCCCACACCATAGAGTTGCGGGTGGATTGCCCAATGCTCTAGGCTGTTGCCCACAACTCTATGGTGTTGCCCTGGGCAACTGCCAGCCAAGAGCAGAGCTGCAGTGGCCATCTGCTGAGCAGATGGAGCACAGCTCCACCTCGGATTTGGGCAGCCCGTTCTGCTGGAAGTGGTCCGGGATGTTCCTCAGTACCGCAAGCAGGGCTGGAGCAGCCTCTGCTCCGCCTGCACTGCCTCTGCTTCGCCTGCACATCTGGTGGCCCGCCTTTAGATGGAGAGGCCACCCAGGGGAGAGTCAGAGCAGAGGTGGAGCTGCCGTCCGTCTGTTTACTCACATTGGATTTGCGTTCCAGGTTCTGAGAGAGACTTTCTAGGTGACCTTAAGTGGATTGTTTAATCTCTCTATGTGCCCTGATTCTCTGTTTTTAAAATATAGTAGTGTTGCTGCTTCCCTCTCGTTCTTTGTCTTTCTTGCCTGCTTAGACTGTAGGAGAGCACACAGGTGGTAACTCTAGATACTACCAGAGCACAAGTAAATATACAGCACTCTGTAGAGGTTTCCAGCCTTATCACTGGCTTCAGTTCCAGTAATGAGGGCTGTCCAGAGAGTAACAGAATTACTTATATTCTTTGTCTCTGTGAGATAGCTACTTAGTGAAAGAATTCTGTGTTGTTATAACTTGGAATATGGTAGTCCTAGTCAGGACTGGGCCCCATTGCACTCTACACAGCAAATCTGAAACTCATGGCAACCCTAACACTGGCTCTAAAGAAAACCCTACCACACACTAATGTTGTTTATACATGAGCCTACCCAGACTTCAGAAATCTGGGAGAAACAAATTCACGTGTGTGTGTGTGGGGGGGTGTGGGTGGATTTAGATGTTCCTCCCCCCTACTACCGGAAGTTGGCTTGGAGCCATTGGAAACAGTGGGCGCCAGTGAACTAGCACATGCTTGGAGACCCAGACTTGTAAAACAAGGATATTGAGGTTTTACAAGTCCAGGTCTCCAAGCGTGCGTTAGTTCATCGGTGCCTGCTGTTTCCAGTGGTGTTCGACTGACATCCGGTAGTGGGGTGAACGTCTATCCCCTCTCCCTAAGTGAGTTGTTCTCCCAGACTTTAGAAGTCTGGGAGAAACTGTCAGGGATCTGGGAAGGCCCTCGAGGCAACTCCACTAACTGGAACCCAAGGCTTCCACACACTAGTAAAAAGGAGTCCTTCAGGGTCTCATTTGGTCCACGTACTTGTAAAAGCTGTAGGATCTATCTCATCATTAGAACCAAGTGGTGAAAGCAGGAAGCCCTGGTGCCCAGGCCCTATATCAACTCTCGCACACCTAATATATATTTCCCAAAAAGCTGTTACCCTAAGGCAAGCATAATTCTTACAAGTCGGGAACTCGACTGGGGACAGGAGAAGGGTTAACACAAAGGAACAAGGGGAAAGGAGACAGAGGAGTGGGAAGTAAGACGGGTGCTAAATCCCTGCAACTCTAATTCCTGTTGAGAAAACACAGAAACACCAACACTCTCACTTGGGAGGGAATTCGTTCTCTCACACTTCCACACACAGACCATAAAGATCAAACCACTTTTCGTTAAAGACCCTCTCATGCTCCTTTACGGCAGGACCAGTCCAAGATCCAGATCACTGGTGGCGTTCCTGCTAGCCGCCGGTGCTTTTATACTCCAGATCTGCCCCCACGTGCTGCATGACATGGCTGCTTCTGGAGGTGCCGGGAGACTCCACTGTCCCAGGTTCCACCTCACGTGGTTCATGCAGCAGCCATTCCCTGTAGAGCCGGGAGGCACTGCTGCTCCCTAGCAGTATACTACACAGTAGCTGCTCTAATGGAAACACCGTGAGGTACCGCTGCCTGCTGTCTGGGCCAGCAACCTGGTTGCCTAGCATCCCGACCGCTGCACCTCAGGCTAGGCAGCCATCTGTGCCATCCCCTCTGTTGGGGCTGCCTGCTTACCCTCCGCCCTCCATGGAACATGACAGTAACAAGGCTCATGTAAAAATGCCCTGAGTTTAGGATAGGGCTGGACTGAAACAGCCCTTCCGTTTTTGTGGAATTTCCCCACATTTTCGAAATGTCAGTCAAAGTTTCTGAAATTCCAGTCAAAATTCTGATGGGACAATTTCACTGCCTAGTGTGCATGCACAAAATGGTGGCAGTACTGAACGTGTGGGAAATGGTGGTTCTCTAAAAAGCACTGCAATTTTGTGCATGCACAGTCTGGCCGCCACCATTTTGTTCATGCATGCTAGGTGGTGAAATCTTTCTGATCGATCTGGTGAAATGGGAATTAGAATGCATTATATTTTGAGATTTGCTAGATCTGTCAAAGTGGCTGAATTCTCTCAAAAATTCCAGATTCTGTCCTGTAGCCCCAGAGCCGGCCTCACACCCTGCACTCCCACAGGCCTGCAGCCAGCCACATACACACAGACCCAAAGTGACACATTTGTACAGGCATACACAGACACACTCGCAGAACCGTACATCTACCCGTGGTGGAGGCAGCAGGCAGGGGCCAGGCTGTCTCTCTCAATGCCCAACGGTGGGGCAGGGCCCACCAGAAGTGATGTGCATGGCTTGGAATCAGGTTAGTAGAGACCTGGAGTGGTGTAAGGAATGGGGAGCCAGCCCGCAGTCTACCAAAAAGTCTGCCCTTGCACTATCCCAGCCCATACTGAACATTGTGGCATGATATTCAAGTTTTGGCTCAGAACCTTGAATACCCTGTATTGAGATTTTCTCAAAATACAAATGCACAGCTGTACTCTAATCTTCATCCTTTCTACTTATGTGCAGTTTCCTATAAAGAGCCAAATCTAATTTTAACCTTTCTGCTAAGTCTTTTTGACCAACAGGTGGAGATATCGTCTTAAACAGAATAAAGTGAATACAGCAGAGGTGGCAAACCTTTTCCCTCCAACAAGCCACTTTGAAAATTAGTACAGGCTCTGCAGATCGGATAGGAATTGGGGAGAGGGACGGGTCCTTAATCAGTGTACTTAGGATAAGGGAAGGAAGGTCAGGGTCCTCCAAATCATTATCTGTGCTATAAATCCATCCACTGTCCTTGAGTGCATGCTCTCCGCTTTGTTTCCTTCCCCTGAGCTCACTATATCAGTGCTCGAGACTGGGTCCACTGGCCAGATCCAGGAATTGGAGAGGGCAAGTGGTTCCCCATCCCCTGATGCAGAGTGCAGTCAAATCCAATGTCTGCTGCTGCTTTCTTCTGCCTGATTTCTGAACATACTGTTGGTATAGATTTCATACAATCAAAGGTCATTAAAAAATCAGATCATGTAGCCCGTCTGACCACCAATGCCATCCCCATATGGAACCCCAAGCTCTAAATTAGATAAAGATAATACATCCTTTGGAAAAGTATAGTATAACATATGCCTTGGGAGAGAGCAGGAGAAACCAAAATGTGCCTGTGTCTGAGGTAAAGTCAGGGAGTTAGTCTGATGAGAGACACTCAGGGTGATTTCAGACATGATGGGGCGGCTTTGGCCCCGTCACGGAATCACCCTTTTAATTCCCCATCGGAATCGAACCGTCACGGGCAGCAGACATGCCGACCGATCCTGGTGGGGAATCTGGGGGGGGGGGGGGGCTGCGTGGCGCAACGTGTGGCTGCACAGTCCCGCCCCCCCCACGCTCCCGAGGCTGCCTGGCCTCCGGGAGATGGGCGGGCGTTGCGGCCAATGCGGCCACAGCGCCTGCCCGCCCCCCGGGGTATTGACCATGGCCCGGAATCGGCGGCGAGCATGGCCACCGATTCCGGGCCGTGGTCAGAGGCCAGACGAGATGTTACTACGCTCAACCACGGTGAATCCCGCCGTGGTTGAGCGTGGTAACGTCACGTCTGTTGGGAGCAAAAAGTTATTCTCGCTGGGTGTTCACCCCCGGCAGGAATAATTTTGACCACGCTTTTGGAGATGGTCCCTGGACCATCCTCGAAAGCGTGGTTATTTTGATTGCCGCCGGAGGTTCACTGTGGTGAACATCTGGCGGGCATCAAACAGACGTTACAGGACCATTCCCCACCACGGGATTGTCTGTGGCTGAGCGTGATCTTGTAACGTCTGCGTTTCGGCAGTTACATCTTGTCTGGCGGTTTCGGTTGTATCTCTTAGACTTCGACCTCGCCACTGTCATTCATGCCTCATCACCTCGAGGCTGGATTACTGCAACACGCTCTACGTGGGGCTGCCCGAGATGCTAATCCGGAGGCTGCAGCTGGTGCAGAATGCTGCGGCCCGTCTCCTTATGGGGGTGGGTCTCAGGGAGTGCATGACACCAGTGCTCCGGGCTCTGCACTGGCTGCCTATAAAGTACCGGGCCAGGTTCAAGGTGCTGGTTTTAACCTTTAAAGCCCTTCATGGCCTTGGTCCTGCTTATCTGTGGGACCGCCTCACTCCCCATGTGCCCGTGCGACCCTTGAGATCTTCCGTGGGAGCCTTTTTGGAGGTTCCCTGGGTGAGGCTGGTGGTCACTGATGTTAGATCTTTTTCGGTGGCCGCCCCTGTGCTGTGGAATTCGCTCCCGGAGGAGGCTCAGTTGGCTCCCACTCTCCTGCTGTTTCGGCATGTATGTAAGACCTGGCTGTTCCGCCAGGCTTTTGGCGAGGGGTGGGGTGGGGGGTTTCCCCCCACATATTGTAATTTTAAATTGTTTTAATTTTTAAAATATTTTTATTGAATGTTGGATATAAATTTTAAATAAATAAACAAATAAAACCCTCAGATGGCCCAAGCAAGGGACTTCAACCAATCTGACGTAGGGGAAATTCCTTCCAAATTTATAATATCGTGGTTGCCAGCTGAGGTCAAGAAAATATCCCCCCTGTATTTTAAAATATGGTAGATTATGGGGGGTTTACCTTTTCCTTTGAAGCATCCAAGACTGGCCACTGTCAGAAACAGAATACAAGACTAAATGCATCATTGCTGTGCTCTGGTGTGGTGTTTTCTGTTGACATTAAAAATAATGCGACTTAAAATAGATTTTATTTTTAACTAGTTTCTGTCTGGATCTTGTATCAGGAATGTGACATAAAACCCATGCATGCCTCTGTTAGAGCACACAGGAAAGGAGCTGATGAGATGCACAAATCCTGAGGAATATGGGATTACCCCTAGATTCACATGCAGAGGGAACCCAGCAGCCACGGATCTCACTTCTGTGTGGTTGGCTGCCGGACACACCATTACCAGTGCATGGACATTATAGATACCCATCATGAGTCCAGGGCAAGAGGCACTGGCAAGAAGTTGGTTGGGGTATGAATTTTCCCACTTCCCCGTAAAGATCCCCATCTTGCTGGAGGTGGGATCTTGGTAGCAGTCACTTACTGAGAAAGCCCTGACAGTGCTGCTTTGTTGGAGCCACAATCACAGAGCTGGGACTAAAGCCAGTTGGGAAGAATAAGATGGGAAGCCTTTAATTTCAGCAGGCAGAGTTTTCTTTCCCCTGGACTCCTCCCACAGGTGGAGGGCATCATTTGGCCCTTAGTTTTTACCCAGTCTTTCCTTAATGCCCAAAATCTCATAGATTAAAGTAAAACTGAAAGGACCGAGTTAGAGCTCTGTACATTCAATCTTTGGCCTTGATCCTGAAAAGATTGCATATTGTGAAGAGTCCCAATGAAGTCAATGGGACTGCTCCGCCTCCTTCATAGTGCGCTGGAGCCTTTGCTGGTAACGTTATATGGCTGGAAGCGGCAGGCCAGTTTGAGTCTATTAAACAGCATTTACTCTAGAAAAGCGTACCACGTTCTCATATTGCACATCATTCTAATCCAGTTCTGTTGTGACTGAAACACAAGAATGGGCTAGGCTGGGAGAAGATTCCATGTAATCCTAACTTTTGCAAAACACACTCACACGCAGGGCTTTTCAAAGCAGTGTGTTCTCTTTTCTTGCCCTCTTGACTGAGGCAGCAGAAAGCTATTCATTAATTAACAGAGAGAGAAAATCCTGTAGCCCTCTCTAATAACAGAGCTAGTTTGAGAGTAAGAAGTGACAGGCTTCTGGAACTCTTGTCTCACTGGATCTGGATTATTGCCAGCCACTGGGGATGGGATAAGGAGGTTGTGGGAGGAAAGAGAGGGTAGATGTACTGATTTAGTTAGCCGTTAAGTCAACTGGTGGTTGTAAGATTTTGAATGGTAAGTACTAAGTAGCCAGCCCAGCAGGGAGCTCCTCCACTGTGTCTTGTGATACACGTCAGCTATTAAGTGTTTATAACAGAAATAAAAGCATGTTGTGTAAAAACATTGCGTATTTGACAAACAGCAAGCCTCTTAGCCGTCGAATAGACATCCTGTGCTTTAGATAGAGGCTTCGAAGTAGTCAGTGTTGCCTTTGTGTCTTTTTATAAAGCTGTAACTGTTGGGAGTTTTTTTGTTTTTTTTAAAAAATACTTCTGCGATTCTGATGAAATTACTGAAAAGTTAAACTCATCATACATACAATAGCTTTTCTTAACTTTTAAATCAGTGGCACACTGGGAGAGCTGTTCTGAAAGCTTCCTCTGTCCCATATCAGGAACATATTATGAAGCAGAATGAGATGTTCACTGTAGAAGAAATTACATTTCTAAAGAATGGGTTTGGATAACAGCAAAGCATAAAGTTCCAGTTGAACTGAATTGCCTCCTTTAATGTAAAGTTCCTAACTTCCTTATAGCTGTATGCAACATTTTCAGTATCTCACTTTTGATCTAGGTTAATGTATTGCCCCCTTTAGTGTAAAACCTATGCATCTGGCAATTATTAATGGAATTTATCTTCACAATACCACTGAAGTAGGGAATTTATTTATTTAGACTGTGATCCAGCTGTGCACAGTTACGCTGAAAAGCAGTGCCAGCACTAGGCAGGTGACCAGCTGCTCTGCCATGGGCGCAGATGCGCCAAATCCCCCTACCCAACCCCCTGCAGCCGGACAGCTCACTGTTGTGCGAAGGCACATGCAGCATACCCAAGCAGAGGTATTTTATTTTATTTTATTTTGCATAGTTTACACCCTTCCCCTCCTGCAAAGCAGCTTGGGGCTGCTTACAATTTTAACAAAATATAAAATAGTTAAAAATACAAATATAAATAAAAATACAAATACAAAATCTGTTAAATCTCATCAAAAGGGGGAATAAGAAATTTAGTTAATTAGTTAGTTAGTTGAACTTAATACCCCAGCCCTCTTGCCACTGGCGTTCCGGGGCAGCTTACATCATAAAACAATACAAAAATACAATTTCATAAAACATCAATAAAATCACAAAAACAGAAATAGAAACAACAATAGAAATCTGTGTATAAAATCCCCCCTAGCCCATTCCCCCTCCCCCCCACAGAAAGCCTGGCGGAAAAGCCACATTTTGCAATTACATCAGAAGGCTAGGAGATCCGGGCTGAGGCAAACCTCAACCAGGAGAGCATTCCAAAGCAACGGCACGGTGGCTGAGAATGCCCTCCTATCTGTCCAGACTCACCAATAACGTGGGGCCTCTAGGAGGGCATCCCCAGACGACTGCAGGGGCCGCCCCAGGACCTGGGGGGGTGAGGCGATCTTTCAGATAAGCAGGGCCCAGGCCGTGTAGAGCTTTAAAGGTCAAAACCAGCACCTTGAATCGGGCCCGGAACACAATTGGCAGCCAGTGCAGTGCCCGGAGCACAGGTGTTACGTGCTCGCTGTAGCTCGTCCCTGTAAGGAGGCGAGCTGCCACATTCTGCAGCAGCTGCAGTTTCCGGACCGTCACCAAGGGCAGCCCCATGTAGAGCGCATTACAGTAGTCCAGCCTTGAGGTAAAAAAACACATGGATGACAGTAGCGAGATCGGAATCTGAGACATAAGGGTGGAGTCTTTTCACCAGATGTAATTGTGGGAAGGCGACCACTGAAATATATATACTAAAAGACTTTCCCACCCTAACCCTCAAAACCACCCAGCCAACCTGACTCCCTCATCAAAAGCCTGACAGAACAACCAGGTCTTACAGAATTGTCTAAAAGAGGGGAGGTCCGTGGCCAACTGAGCCTCCGCTGAGAGGGAGTTCCACAACCTTGGTGTGGCCACCAAAAATGCCCTCTCCATAGTAGCTCCCCGGGGGACCTCAAGCAAGGCGCCCCCAGTCAACCACAGGGGCCGATCTAGAGCCCGGAGAGTGAGGGGGGGTATGGGGATGGGAGTGCACAGAGGCACTTATCACAGACAGTGGGCTGATCCCATGCCCCGTGTGCGCACACATGCGCACATGTCCATTGAGAGCACATTGTGCCATGCAGATCCTGCTTGGGACTGTGGCCAGTGAAGGGATGGGGGGGCAGGGGGCTCCCAGATTCCAACACCTTGCATCCTGGTGCACCTTGCAATTCAGCCTTCCTATGGCACCCCCTTCCCTGGGACATTTGACCCCTGCCCCAAGGCCAGCCCTACTCCTTGTAATTACAGACACAGAGCTCATGACTATGCAAGACTGCTGACTAGTCTATCCTGGGGCACTGGTCACTGATGATGTCCATCCCTCCCTCCCCACTCTCCTGTTGCCAGTACCCCATGATTGACTGATTGATTGATTATATTTATATCCTGCCCTTCCCTGAAGGCTCAGGGCGGCTTACAAAAAAATTATAAAATACAATATTAAAACATTTAAATGCAATCCCTCCCCAAACCACTCCCACCCTCCAACAACCTCCCACCTAATCCCTATCCCCCAACTCATTCTTCCCCTTAAATCAACCTCCCCACTCCCAATTCAGTCCCCGCTGCCAAAAGCCCGACGGAACAAAATGGTCTTACGTTGCCTCCGGAAGGCCACCAGGCTTCAAGACAGGCAGACCTCCCGGGGGGAGGGAGTTCCATAGCAAAGGTGCAGCAGCCGAGAACGCCCTCCTTCTTGTCTAGACCTGGTGAAAAAAGAGTCGCCAGGATGGCACCCCCAGCTGATTGCAGAGACCGCGACGGGACCTGGGGAGGCACCCTCAGATAGATGGGGTCTAGGCTGCTTAGGGCTTTAAAGGTCATCACCAGCAAATTGAATTGGGCCCAGAAGACTATCAGCAGCCAGAACAGCGAACCGAGCACTGGTGTTATGTGCTTGTGGCGACGTGGTCCCCATAAGGAGGTGAGCTGCCGCATTCTGCACCAGCTGCAGCCTCCGAACCGTCACCAAGGGCAGCCTCAAGTATTTATTTATTTATTTATTTATTTTATTTAACACATTTTATTACCCCACCCCTCCTGCTCCAGGCAGCTCAGGGTGGCTTACACATAAAAACAATAAAACAACAGCTAAAACAGCACAATAAAAGAGAAAGCAAAAAATAAGATCTCCCTCCCCCTCCCTAAACCACAACCCCCACCCTAAACCACATCTCCCCTACCAAACACCCGGCGGAACAGCCAGGTCTTAGTCATACGCTGCAAGGAAGGGAGGTCAGGGGGCATCCGAGCCTCCACGGGGAGGGAGTTCCACAGCCAAGGTGCTGCCATCAAGAACGCCCTCTCCATAGTGGCCCCCTAAGCCACATAGGGACCTCAAGGAGGGTGCTCCCGGCCGACCGCAGGGGTCGCTCCAGAGCATGGGGAGTGAGGAAATCTTGTAGATAAGTCGGGCCAAGGCCATATAGGGCTTTATAGGTTAACACCAACACCTTGAATCGGGCCTGGAAGACTGCAGAGCCTGGAGCATCAGTATAATGTGCTCATGGTGGTCTGACCCCATAAGGAGATGGGCCGCTGCATTCTGCACTAGCTGCAGTCTCCTGACCATCATCATGGGTAGCCCCATGTAGAGCGTGTTACAATAATCTCGAGGTAATGAAAGCATGGATGATGGTGGCCAGGTCACTATCTGAAACATACGACCTAAACTGACGCACCAGATGTAATTGGCAAAACGCACTCCTCACCACCAACCCCAGCAAAGCTGTGGGTCAAGGAGCACGCCCAGACTGCGAAACTAGGGAACCAGTGAAGGGTGAACCCTGTCAATGACAGGTGCCGTCACATCCACCGCCTTACTCACCAGCATCACCTCTGTATTGTCAGGATTCAACTTCAGTTGGCTTGCCCTCATCCAGTCCCCCATATCCGCCAGATACCAGGTAAGCACTGAGACTGTCGAGTCTGGTCAGATGAAAAAGAGAGGTAGAGCTGGGTGTCATCAGCATATTGATGACACTGCACCTCATATTATCTCACAACCTCCCCGAGTGGCTGCATATACACGTTGAACAGGAGAGGGAACAAGATGGAACCTTGCGGGACACCACATGTGAGGCCTCGGGGCGATGAAGAGCAATCCCCGAGCACCACATGCTGAGTTCTTCTGGCCAGGAAAGAGTGGCACCACACAAGAACGATGCCGCCCACCCCGGTTTGGTCCCACCAACATCTTGTGGTCAACAGTATCAAAAGCAGCCGACAGATCTAACAGAATTAGCCGGGTCAAATGACCCTGGTCCAGTTCACAGTGGAGGTCGTCAACCAAAGCCACAAGTGCAGTCTCAGTGCCACAGCCTGGATGAAAGCTGGACTGCAAAGAATCCAGATAGCCAGTGCGGTCGAGATGCTCCTGCAGTTGCTGGGCCACAACCCGCTCAATAACCTTCCCTAAAAACGGAAGGTTAGAGACTGGTCGATAACTGGCGAGGGAGTCACTGTCGAAGGAACATAAGAAGTGCCATACTGGGTCAGACCAATGGTCCATCTAGCCCAGCATCCTGTCTCCGACAGTGGCCAATCACCGTGGCTTGGGAGAAGCGCCCAACAGGTCACAATGGGGGATCCATTCCCTGTTGTTTTCCCCCAGCTCCCGTCATGTTCCCTGATCCTGTCTGGCTAATAGCTGCAAATGGACCTATCTTCCAGAAACTTGTCCAAACCTCTTTTAAACTCAGCTATAGTACTGGCCCTTACCACAGCCTCTGGCAATAGATTCCACAACCGAATTATACGCTGAGTGAAAAAATATTTTCTTTTATTTGTTTTAAACTTACCACCCATGACTTTCATGGAGTGTCCCCTAGTTCTAGTACTAGCTGAGAGGGTAACTAACTGCTCCTTGTTTATTAGTTCCATACCACTCATTATTTTATAGACCTCTATCATATCTCCTCTCTGTCGTCTCTTCTCTAAACTGAAGAGCCCCAACCTACCAAGCCTCTCCTCATACGGGAGCCCTTCCATGCCCTTGATCATTTTTGTTGTCCTTCTCTGTACCTTTTCCTGTTCAGCTATGTCTTTTTTGAGATGGGGCGACCAGAACTGCACACAATATT
>QEPC01003457.1:1025654-1084377 GCA_003113815.1 Sphenodon punctatus
CTTCTTGCTTCTGATGTATTTGAAAAAGTTTTTGTTGCTTGTTTTTGCCTCTTTAGCAAGCCTCCCTTCAAAATCTCTCTTGGCTGCCTTATTAGCACTTTACATTTATGTTTCCAGTGTTTATGCTCTTTCGTATTATTTTCGTTGGGCCTAGCCTTCCATTTCTTAAACCACGCCTTTTTGGCTCTAATAGCCTCCTTCACCTCCCCATTTAACCACAGTGGCAGATGTTTGGTCTTTCTGCTTCCTTTTTTAACTTGCGGGATGTACTTAATCTGGGCTTCCATGAGGGTGCTTTTTAAACAGCTTCCACGCATCTTGCAGACTTGTAGCCCTTGTAACTGTGCTTTTTAGTTTCTTTTTAACTAGTTTCCTCATTTTGTCATAGTCTCCCTTTTTAAAGTTAAATGCTACTGCTGTACTTTTGTTTATCTTTCTCACTCCAGAAATTATGTCAGATGTGATCATATTATTTTTATTTTTTTATTTATTTTATTTATTTTTAAATTTATATCCCACTCCTCCTGTCCACAGGACAGCCCGGGGCGGCGAACAACATTTCATTTAAAACAATAATAAAATTTTGAAACAATTTAAAATACACTACATGGGGAAAGCCCCCATCCCCACTCCACCCCGATTATGATCGGTATTGCCTAGTGGCTCTGCCACAGTTACTCCTTGCACCAGATCCTGCGTGCCACTCAGGACTAGATCTATATTAGCTCCTCCTCTCATTGGTTCCAGAACCAGCTGTTCTAGGAAGTAGTCATTTATGGCATCATGGTTTTTTGAGCAGAGGCTGCACCACTGCCTCCTTGAGGCAGCCTGGCACTCTGCCCTCCCAAAGGGAGGCATTGACCACCCCCGCCAGCAACGGCCCCAACGTCTCCCAGCTGACCTTGATCAGCCAGGATGGGCATGGGTCAAGTTCACAAAAGGTGGCCCGACTGCCCCAAGAACATCCCCCGCCTTGGTGGGCAACACCTGCTGAACTGATCCCATGAAACATAGAGTGCATTACAGTAGTCTAGCCTTGAGGTGATGAAAGCATGGATGACAGTGACCACATCTGAGTCTGAAAGAAAAGGCCACAGCCTCCTCACCAGATGGAGTTGGTGAAAAGCACTCCTGGCCACTGCTGCGACCTGGCAATCCAGGCGCAGCAAAGGATCCAAAGTACTCCAAGACTGCAAACCCAATCAACTAGAGGGGCCAGACCCCATCAATAAGAGGAGTCCCAATCCCCTCCAGGACACAAGACCAGCCAACCATCATCATCTCAGTCTTGTCAGGATTCCGCTTCAGTCAACTCACCCTCATATAGGGCGCTTTTAAACGTGCGCTCTCCCAAGCGCGTTTTGGAGAAGACGGCTCCCAAGCGTGTTTGGGAGAAGATGGCTCCCGCAGTGAAGCTGTCTTCTCTGCCCCAGCCAGTGATTAAATTTAATCACTGGCTGGGGGCTTTATACGGGGGAGGGGGTTTGCCTGCGCTGCCTGGAGGAGGCAGTTTTCGCCGGCTTTCCCCTGCCTCCCCCCTGTGCTTGCAAACCGGGGAAGCTGCAATTAACCGCGGCAGTTCCCAGGGACACAAGTGAGGGGGCAGAAATCCTCAGCCGGTTTGATGCGGGAAAGATACGGCATCAAACCGCGCCAAGCATTTAAACGATCACAAAGAAAGGCGGCTGATTAAAGGATCAGCTGCATTTTTTGTATCATTTAAAAGTGCCCTCAGTCTCCCACTGCAGCCAGGCAACAGGCCAGCACAGAGACTGCTGGACCTGGGTTGGATGAAAAGGAGAGAGAGAGCTTGGTGTCATCAGCATACTGATGGCACTGCACCCCAAACCTCCGAATGACCTCGCCCGGCGACTGCATATACATATTGAACAAGAGGGGAGGCATAATGGAACCCTGTGGGACCCTGCAAGGGAGATCCCGAGGAGATGATGAGCACTTGCCCAACACCAACAGCTGAAACCTCCTGGCCAAGAAACAGTGGAACCACTCGAGCAATCCCGCCCGCTCCAGCCAGGTCCCACAGGCAAGTCCACAACACCTCATGATCAACAGTATCAAAAGCCTCATCTCCCAAGGCCACAAGCGCAGTCTCCATACCATGCCCAGGATGGAAATCGGACTGCGAAGAGTCCAGGAATCTGATAGCATCCAGATGCACATGAAGCTGATGAGCCACCACCCATTCAATAACCTTCCCTAAAAAGGAAGGTTAGAGACAGACCGATAGCTGGCAGGGGAATCGAAGTCTGATGATGGCTTCTTAAGCAGAGGCCGAACAATTGCCGCCTTAAGGGCAGCTCAGCACTCTGCCCTCCTAAGGGGAGGCTTTGATCACCCCAGCCAGCAGAGGCTCCAACATCTCCTGTCTGGCTTTCACTAGCCAGGATGGGCATGGATCTAATTCACAGCTTGCGGCTTGTACAGCCCCCAACACCTCCTCCGCATTGGTGGGTCACAAGGACTGAAACTGATCCCAAAAAANCTGACTCCCTAGCAGGCTTCTTGCTTCTGATGTATTTGAAAAAGTTTTTGTTGCTTGTTTTTGCCTCTTTAGCAAGCCTCCCTTCAAAATCTCTCTTGGCTGCCTTATTAGCACTTTACATTTATGTTTCCAGTGTTTATGCTCTTTCGTATTATTTTCGTTGGGCCTAGCCTTCCATTTCTTAAACCACGCCTTTTTGGCTCTAATAGCCTCCTTCACCTCCCCATTTAACCACAGTGGCAGATGTTTGGTCTTTCTGCTTCCTTTTTTAACTTGCGGGATGTACTTAATCTGGGCTTCCATGAGGGTGCTTTTTAAACAGCTTCCACGCATCTTGCAGACTTGTAGCCCTTGTAACTGTGCTTTTTAGTTTCTTTTTAACTAGTTTCCTCATTTTGTCATAGTCTCCCTTTTTAAAGTTAAATGCTACTGCTGTACTTTTGTTTATCTTTCTCACTCCAGAAATTATGTCAGATGTGATCATATTATTTTTATTTGTTTATTTATTTTATTTATTTTTAAATTTATATCCCACTCCTCCTGTCCACAGGACAGCCCGGGGCGGCGAACAACATTTCATTTAAAACAATAATAAAATTTTGAAACAATTTAAAATACACTACATGGGGAAAGCCCCCATCCCCACTCCACCCCGATTATGATCGGTATTGCCTAGTGGCTCTGCCACAGTTACTCCTTGCACCAGATCCTGCGTGCCACTCAGGACTAGATCTAGAATAGCTCCTCCTCTCATAGGTTCCAGAACCAGCTGTTCTAGGAAGTAGTCATTTATGGCATCATGGTTTTTTGAGCAGAGGCTGCACCACTGCCTCCTTGAGGCAGCCTGGCACTCTGCCCTCCCAAAGGGAGGCATTGACCACCCCCGCCAGCAACGGCCCCAACGTCTCCCAGCTGACCTTGATCAGCCAGGATGGGCATGGGTCAAGTTCACAAAAGGTGGCCCGACTGCCCCAAGAACATCCCCCGCCTTGGTGGGCAACACCTGCTGAACTGATCCCATGAAACATAGAGTGCATTACAGTAGTCTAGCCTTGAGGTGATGAAAGCATGGATGACAGTGACCACATCTGAGTCTGAAAGAAAAGGCCACAGCCTCCTCACCAGATGGAGTTGGTGAAAAGCACTCCTGGCCACTGCTGCGACCTGGCAATCCAGGCGCAGCAAAGGATCCAAAGTACTCCAAGACTGCAAACCCAATCAACTAGAGGGGCCAGACCCCATCAATAAGAGGAGTCCCAATCCCCTCCAGGACACAAGACCAGCCAACCATCATCATCTCAGTCTTGTCAGGATTCCGCTTCAGTCAACTCACCCTCATATAGGGCGCTTTTAAACGTGCGCTCTCCCAAGCGCGTTTTGGAGAAGACGGCTCCCAAGCGTGTTTGGGAGAAGATGGCTCCCGCAGTGAAGCTGTCTTCTCTGCCCCAGCCAGTGATTAAATTTAATCACTGGCTGGGGGCTTTATACGGGGGAGGGGGTTTGCCTGCGCTGCCTGGAGGAGGCAGTTTTCGCCGGCTTTCCCCTGCCTCCCCCCTGTGCTTGCAAACCGGGGAAGCTGCAATTAACCGCGGCAGTTCCCAGGGACACAAGTGAGGGGGCAGAAATCCTCAGCCGGTTTGATGCGGGAAAGATACGGCATCAAACCGCGCCAAGCATTTAAACGATCACAAAGAAAGGCGGCTGATTAAAGGATCAGCTGCATTTTTTGTATCATTTAAAAGTGCCCTCAGTCTCCCACTGCAGCCAGGCAACAGGCCAGCACAGAGACTGCTGGACCTGGGTTGGATGAAAAGGAGAGAGAGAGCTTGGTGTCATCAGCATACTGATGGCACTGCACCCCAAACCTCCGAATGACCTCGCCCGGCGACTGCATATACATATTGAACAAGAGGGGAGGCATAATGGAACCCTGTGGGACCCTGCAAGGGAGATCCCGAGGAGATGATGAGCACTTGCCCAACACCAACAGCTGAAACCTCCTGGCCAAGAAACAGTGGAACCACTCGAGCAATCCCGCCCGCTCCAGCCAGGTCCCACAGGCAAGTCCACAACACCTCATGATCAACAGTATCAAAAGCCTCATCTCCCAAGGCCACAAGCGCAGTCTCCATACCATGCCCAGGATGGAAATCGGACTGCGAAGAGTCCAGGAATCTGATAGCATCCAGATGCACATGAAGCTGATGAGCCACCACCCATTCAATAACCTTCCCTAAAAAGGAAGGTTAGAGACAGACCGATAGCTGGCAGGGGAATCGAAGTCTGATGATGGCTTCTTAAGCAGAGGCCGAACAATTGCCGCCTTAAGGGCAGCTCAGCACTCTGCCCTCCTAAGGGGAGGCTTTGATCACCCCAGCCAGCAGAGGCTCCAACATCTCCTGTCTGGCTTTCACTAGCCAGGATGGGCATGGATCTAATTCACAGCTTGCGGCTTGTACAGCCCCCAACACCTCCTCCGCATTGGTGGGTCACAAGGACTGAAACTGATCCCAAAAAATGGACAGTCCTGGGCTTCTATAATCCCCAGCTCTGACTCTGTACCAGAAACAATCGCACCAAGGCCGTGGTGAATACGAGCAATTTATCTGTGAAGTAATCAATACAAATGTCACAGCAGGCACTGGACCCCTCCAGTTCCTGGCGGAGACAGGCTGGACTGACCAAACCCCTCACCACCCAGAAAATCTCCGCTGGACGTGACTTCACAGACACTATGATGTCAGTGAAGAAAACCTTCTTCACTGCTCTCACAGCCACGGCATAGTCTTTCAAAAACAACCTATGCCGCAATTGGCCAGATTCAGCTCTAGTTCGGCGCCACCTGCACTTTAGCCGCTTACCCTCCTGCTTCTGCCGCCTCAGGCCCTCCGTATACCAGGGGGACCTGTGTAGGTGCAGCAGTGGGGAGTGGATGCCTGGGAGCCACTGTGTCAACGGCCTCAGTCAAGGTGTTATTCCATAATGCAATGAGGTAATCGACAGAGCGATTGTCGAGGTCTGTGGGAAGCTCTCCCAGAGAGTTCTGGAAAGCAATTGGATCGTCTCTAGGGGTGGGCCAATGTAATAGGTCCAGCATTCCGATGGGGGCGTCAGTCCAGTGCCAGGACCCAAGCATCAAGGACGTAATGGTCCAATCACAACACCCACAATCATAGGACCCCCGGATTCCAGGCCAGTGCAGAAAAGCAAATCCGGCATGTGTCCCCTCTCAGGTGTCAGGCCTACTACTACCTGGGATAGGTAGTAATGGGCTAGGTAGCATCTGAGACGTATGGCTTAAGCTGTTGCACCAGATGTAGTTGGCGAAATGCGCCCTTCACCACAACTGCCACCTGGATATCCAGCCAGAACTGTGGGTCCAAGAACACCCCCAGACTACGGACCTGAGGTACCAGCGGAGGACAGACCCCATCTATAACAGGGGCCACCACTCCCCTGGCACCCTCCACAAGCATCACCTCTGTCTTGTCGGGATTTAACTTCAGGCGGCTCGCTCTCATCCAGTCCCCCACAGCTAACAAACACCGAGACTGCCTGTGAGGGTTGTGGCAGGAGAACCAGGGGGGCGGTGCGTACTCCCCTACTTACCCAGCGGGGGACACTGCAAGCAGCCTTGAGCCCCCCCATGCAGCTCACTCCGCGCCGTCATGACCAGGCGCCCCCACAATGCTCTGATGGGGACATGCCCCCGGACGGGGCTCCTCCTCAGTTGCACGCTGACTCTGGAGGCGGGGCTGGGAAGACGCTGCCAGCAGCAACGGCCACGCCCCTGGCTCCAGCCCCGTGGCACTCAGAGCACCTGCAATGCCGCTTGAAGGCAGACTATAAAAGCAGTCCTCAGCTGCCCTGGCCTTGCTGGTGATCGGTGCCTCAGTGCCCGTGAGACTGGCCCCCTGTTTGTTGCGTGAATTACCTGGAGTTAAGCTGTGGACATTGGAGTGCGTGTCGTGTGACTGTGGTGAGTGAGTGAGCATGTGAATCAGAGAACGAGTGTGGCGTGGATCTGGTAAGTGATTTCCTTGTGGGGTGTCTTTGTGCTACACCTTCCCCAGGTTCCCCAGGTGTGTGTGTGCCCTATCCTTCTCCTCCCGACCTGGGCATCAGTACCCCTGTCCCCAGGATTCACCGTTCACCTCCATACCCCCTCCTATCCCTGAGCGCTTGTGTTTTGTGGCAGCCTTAAGGTGTGCGCGCCTCCCAGTGCCTGATGATGATCTAGGCTGGGGATATCTAGTCCCATCTGCCATATTCGATCCTGAGGGTTTGTTTCCAGGCACTACCTTGCTGCCCTCAGGCATCAGTGTGAATGGGTCCTGTCTTACCCCGAGTGCATCCGCTAAGGTTCCCCCCTCCTACTCCCTAGTTCCCACACTGCCGGACCTGGGTCAACTGAAAAAGAGAGGTACAATTGGGTGTTATCAGCATATTGATGACACCATATGCTGAACCCTCTGACTCCCTCTCCCAAAGGGCATCAACGTGCATGTACACATTGAACAGGAGAGTGTATAAGATGGAACCTTTTGGGACTCCACATGTGAGGTCTCGGGGAGAAGATGAACAATCACCCAGCACCATAGGTTGAGTTCTCCCGGCCAGGAAAGAACGGAACCATTCAAGAATAGTGCCACCCACTCCGGCTCAGTCCCGTAGCCGAGACACCAACAACTCATGGTCAACTGTATCAAATGCAGCCGAGAGATCTAATAGGATCGACAGGGTCAAACGGCCCTGATCCAACTCACAGAAGATGTCATCAACCAAGGCCACAAGTGCAGACTCGGTGCCATAACCTGGACGAAAGCCATATACTGCACATTACAAATTTACATAGCAGCCTTACGGTGCAAACAAATGTACTGCACAACACAACAAGACGTCTGCCTCTCCCAATCTCTTTCATAAGAGGCAATTGCCTTCCCCTAGAGATCCTTGTGTTTCTTTCAGGGCTAAGTGAACATTTCATATAATTAAGAAAAAATGCTGTTACAATACAGCTTGACAAACAGCAGGTAATGATCCTACTTTTCTCTCTATCTGAAGCAGTGGAAATACCTCTTACAAGTCACTGGTGTCAATCATCTCCCTGTACTACTTAAGCTCTGGAGAGGCTATTACTAAGATGTCTATTGAAAAGAATGGGAATTAATGTTTACCTGCAAGGGGAGGGTAAGAGGGAAAAAATTCAGCATTTCTCAGCCAGAACAGCCTCAGGTGTAAACTGCAAGATTTGTGAAGTATGCAGCTAATGTCTGAAACATTTCCAGATCAAGGCTTAACATAGTGAATGCTGCTATAGTGTAGGTAAACAATAGTATTTGCATTGGAGTGAGATCAAAGCGCTCACTCTTGAAATTGGTTAAAGACTGAACAGGTCAATGGCTGGAAATCGTAAAATGTCTAAATGAAATTTTGTCTTGGTATTTTAGCAACCCGCCTCTTTCCAATCTCCACCTGCTGTGCATGAAACTATGTTGTTTCAGTGCCTGTGGACTCTGAAACAGAGTCATTCTGGAGAGCAACCACTTCTCACCAAATATAATCCTGTGACAATAGTTACATGAATAATGTGATTAGAAATAAGATTTGAGTTCAAACCTTACTACTGATCTTTTGTGATATAGAAAATGGACTGTTTCTGATCATTTTTAGAAAGGTTTGACTGTCTACTGAGAGAGAGAGAGGTTGGGGACACCTGCACAGAAATCCATGAGAGTCAGCATGGCAGTCCTGTTGGAGAGTATCTGAGTGAAAATAAAAGGTAAAATAAATAAAAACGATTTCATTGTTGGAGTCTACTACAAACCGCCAAACCAAGCAGAAGACGTGGATGATGCCTTCCTAAAACAGACTGCAGATCTTTCAAGGAGGCAAGGAGTTGTACTAATGGGAGACTTCAACTACCCTGATATCTGTTGGAAGATAAAGTAGGGAATGTCCAGTAAATTCTTGTCTTGCCTTGATGACAACTTCTTCTTTCAGAAGGTGGAGGAAGGAATGAGGGGGTTGGCTATCCTAGACTTGATCCTAACCAAGAGGGAAGACTTGGTCGATGAAGTGAAAATAGTGGTACCTTTCGGAGGAAGTGATTATGAAATGTTGGAAGCCCGTAGCTTGGGCTTCATCTTCGACACTCACCTTTCCTTTAAACCTTACATCGACTCTGTTGCCAAGTCCTGTCGCTTTGCCCTCCATAACATTGCTCGGATTCGCTCCTTTCTCTCTGTCTCCTCAGCCCAAACCCTTGATCACGCCATGGTTATCTCTCGCCTTGACTACTGCAACCTCCTCCTTACTGGCCTCCCCCGCTCTCACCTGTCCCTCCTTATCTCCATCTCAAACTCCGCTGCTAGGGTCATTCACTCAGCCCGTCGCTTCGACCACGTGCAGCCTCTCCTCTCCTTATTTCACTGGCTGCCCCTTCACGAACGCATCCTTCACAAACTCCTGGTGTTCACTTACAAATCCCTTCACAACCTGGCTCCCCCTTACCTCTCAGTCGTAGTCTCCTTACACACTCCTGCATGCACTCTCCGTTCCTCCTCTGCCCCCTCCCTCGCTCTCCCTCGTCTCCCCTGCTCCCCTAACCGCCTTTGTCCCTTCTCCCTTGCTGCCTCCCATGCCTGGAACTCCCTCCCTGCCCACATCCACCTTGCCTCCTCCCTCCACACCTTCAAATCCCTCCTCAAAACCCACCTCTTCCTTGCCACCTTTCCCGATGCCTGTTAGAACTTTCCTTTCAATATTTACTGTCTGCCCTCCCCGCAGACTCCTGCCTAACTGCAACCAAGCCAAGCACGTGCACCTGAGACTTCGCATCTGCTTGAATGTTATTTATCCCTTGTCTCTCCCTATGTCCCCTCTCCTTGTCTCCTCCCTCCGTGTCTATTAGATTGTAAGTGATAGGCAGGGACGGCGTCAGTCTTATTGTTCTGTAAAGTGCCAGGTACACAGCTGGCGCTATACAAATGCTTATAATAATAATAATAATAATAATTAATAATTAATTAATAATCCTAAGAAAAAGTAAAGGTGCTGAGCATAGTCAAACGTGTACCTTGAACTTTAGGAAAGCTGATTTTAATAAACTCTGAGAAATGTTAGGCAGGATCCCATGGCTAGATAAACTAACGACAAAAGAAGCCCAAGTTGTGTGTGAGTTTCTGAAAAATGAGATACTTAAAGGCACAATCACAAACAATACCAATGAGAAAGAAAAATGGGAGACAGCTAAAGAAACCAGTGTAGCTGCACAAAGCGCTTTTTGATGAGCTGAGAATTAAAAAGGACATGTGTAACAAATGGAAGATGGAACAAGTCACTAAAGAAGTATATAAACAAGTAGCCCAGATTTGTAGGGACAGTGTCAGGAAGGCAAAAGCACAGAATGAGCTGAGGCTAGCAAGGGATGCTAAGACCAACAAAAAGCGGATTTTTGGGCATGTTAGAAGGTAACATCTGTTACCTCCGCCAATTCCGGGCTGTGGTCCAGACCCTAGTAGGCGGGTGACCGCTGCCAATGCGCCCACCTGCATTGTGATTGTGCCTTTAAATATCTCATTTTTCAGAAAGTCACACACATCTTGGACTCTTTTTGTCGTTAGTCGGTGGTGTTGTCGTCTCGCAGAGGGCAGGCGGCCAGTCGAGCGTGGGGGGACGGGGCTGTGTGGCTATACGTTGTGCCATGCAGCCCCGCCCCCTCCCCAATCCCCCTCCGGAATCCGGCCGGCACATCTGTTGACCGGCTGGCCGGATTCCAGAGGGGGATGAAAAGGTGATTCCGTGCCGTGGCCCAAGGGAGGCCCGGCACGTCTGAAATCACCCATTGTCCAACCAGGCAAAAGCAGCATGAATGGTGAGAGGAAAGGATTTCAGCTCAGGATAGATAAAAGTTGATCAGGTAATGCCTAGCTACTCTAAATGAGTTCAAGTCTTTGGGGCTGGATGAATTACATCCTAAGGTACTGAAGGAACTTGTTGATGTGCACTCAGAACCTCTGTCTATCATCTTTGAGAACTCTTGGAAAACAGGTGAGGTGCCGGAAGATTGGAGATGGTCAAATATTGTCTCTATCTTCAAAAAGGGGGGAAAGGAGAATCGGGGAAACTATAGACCAGTCAACCTGACATAGATATCTGAAAAGATACTAGAACAGCATTTTTGCTTGTTAGCTATTAGCTAACTAGCTAACTAAAGCTAACTAACTAACTAACTAAACAGATTATAAAAGCAGTCAATCTAACCATTTAGAAAACAATGCAGTGATTACTAGAAACCAGCATGGATTGGTGAAGAATAAGTCATGCCAGACTAATCTTCTCTTCTTTTTTGATGAAGTTATTAGTTTAGTGGTTCATGGGAACACTGTGGATGTAGTGTATCTTGATTTCAGCAAAGCATTTGACGAAGTCCCCCATGGTATCCTTGTTGACAAGCTGGTAAAATGTGGACTAGATGATAATATAATTAGGTGGATTTACAGCTGGTTAAAGAACCGTATTCAAAGAGTGCTCATCAATGGCTCCTCATCAATATTTATTTATTTATACAAATATGGAGGGAGGTATTGAGCAGGGTGCCGCAGGGCTCTGTCCTGGGTTCGGTACTGTTCAATATCTTTATTAATTACTTGGATGGGGGAGTAGAGGGAATGTTTATTAAATTTGCAGATGACACAAAACTAGGAGAGAGAGCTAACACCTTAGAAGAGAGAAATAAATAATTCAAAATGATCTTGATAAGTTGGAAAACTGGGCTGAAACTAACAAAGTGAAGTTCAACAGAGATAAATATAAAGTTCTGCATTTAGGTAAGAAAAAACAATTGTACAAATACAGGATGGGGGATACCTAGAGTATTTTGGGGGTACCAAAATACCTACTTTTCACTCCCTATGAAAAGTCTAAAACTTTTCACTCTGTGCTTTAAAAGTTGCGGACTTTTCATAAGTGAAAAATACTGAGTGGGCCATAGGGTAATTGACACGAAACCGACTAGAGCGCCTCTTGCTGGCTTTCTGAGGGAAGTGGGTAATTGACATGAAACTGACTAGAAAAGGGAGGGAGGGGCTAGAGTGTGGATCTATGCCATGGATCGGTCATCTGTTAATCTGTGCATACCCTCATCTCTGCCCTCTTCAGATTTGGATTAATCTGTAACTGCCGTAAGGGGCAGTTATTGATTAATCCATACCAAACTGCAAGGTTTGGTTTCGAATCTATAAATAATAATAATAATAAAAAAAACTCTGCATGAGCAAAATGGATGCTGAACCATCCTATGCACGTGCAACTTTTTCCAAAATGGCGGTGGCAGCATTGCCACCATTTTGGAAAAGGGAAGCCAGTCTGCATATGTGCAGTGGCCATTTTATGACCACTGCCCTTTTCCAAAGTGGTGGTGATGCTGCTTCTGCCATTTTGAAAAAGGGAGCACATGTGTAGAACTGTTTGGCCATTTTGCCCATATGCAATGTTTTTTTTAATGTTACATTTTTTGCTTATTTATTTATACAAGCATTTGTAGCCCACTCCCTCCTGTACAACGGCAGCTTGGGGCAGCGTACAACACAATAATAAAATAACAATAATAAAAACATCCAAAATACTGCAAAGTATAAAAATATAAAATAGACAAATGGGTTCAGGCAATAAAACAATAAAGCCCTCCCACTCCACCTACCCTCCCCCCTCCCCGAAGGCCCAGTGGAACAGTCAGATTTTACAACATCTATGGAAAGAGGGGAGGTCTGGGGACAGACGGGCCGCCAACGGGAGGGAATTCCACAGCTGAGGTGCAGCCACCAGGAATGCCCTTTCTGCCGTCGCTGCTCAGCGTACCCGGGGGACTTGGAGCTGGGCATCCCCGGCCAACCGCAAGGGTCATGAAAAGACCCGAGGTCTGAGGCGGTCTCACAGGTAAACAGGACCCAAGCCATTTAGGGCTTTATAGGTCATAACCAGCACCTTGAATTGGACCCGGAAGAAAATAGGCAGCCAGTACAGAGCACAGGTGTAATTTGCTCACGGTGGCCCGTCCCTGTCAGGAGGCAGGCCGCCACATTCTGCACTATCTGCAACCTCTGGACCGTTGTCAAGGGCAGCCCCACATAGAGTGCGTTGCAGTAGTCCAGTCGAGAGGTAACGAAAGCACGGATGATAGTGGCCAGATCCAAGTCCGAGACATACAGCTGCAGCTGTCGCACCGGATGTAATTGGCGAAATGCTCCCTTTGCCACAGCCTCCACTTGACCATCCAGGTGAAGCTGTGGGTCAAGGAGCACCCCCAGACTACGAACCTGAGCAGCCAGAGGGGGGCAGACCCTGCCAATGACGGGAGCCACCACCCCCTCAGCCGGGTCAGCCCTCCCCACCAACATCACCTCCGTCTTGTCAGGATTCAGCCTCAGATGCTCAAAGATGGCTTTTTGAGTAGAGGCCGTATCACCGCCTCTTTCAGACAGCTCAGCACCTTTCCCTCCCTAAGGGAGGCATTGATCACCTTCGCCAGCAACGGCCTTAATGTCTCCCGGCTGGCTTTCACCAGCCACAATGGGCACGGATCTAATTCACAACAGATGGCCCGGACTGTCCCAAGAACATCTGCCGCATCAACGGGTGACACCCACTGAAACTGATCCCACAACCACAGACATGGCAGAGCTTCCTGTACCTCTGATTTGTCCACTGTCATTAATGCAACATAGAGATTGTGGTGAATCTGAGTGATTTTTATCTGCGAAAAAGTCAGCAAACATGTCACAGCAGGCACTGGAAAATTCCAGTTCTAGGTGGAGAGAGGCTGGACTGACCAGCCTCTGCACCACCCAGAAAAGCTCCGCTGGATGTGACTTCACAGATGCAATAAGGGTAGCAAAGAACTTTTTCTTTGCTGCCCGTATTGCAACAGCATAAGCTCTTAAACTGACTTTATGCTGCAATCGGTCAGTTTCAGCACAAGTTTGACGCCACTGTCGCTCCAACTGCCATCCATCCTGCTTTGTTTGGTGGAGGTCCTCCGTAAACCACGGCGACCTCCGTTGTCGGCTTTATGGAAGCGGACGCTTGGGAGCTGTTCGATCGATAGCCTCAGCCAACAATCTGTCCTAGAAGGCAATGAGGTCATCGAGTGTCCGATCATCAAGATCAAGAGGCATTTCCCAAGAGCATCCCAGAACCTCTCTGGTTCCATAAGTCTCCAGGGGTGGACCCAAAAAATTGATCCTGCACCCTTCCGAGGGCAGAGATGCGCCAGGAGAGTGGTTCAGAGGAGGTAATGATCCATCCATGACAGGGGTAAAACCATTACATCCCCCACCACTGGATCCCCTGCCTCAAGGCTGGTGCAGAACATCAGGTCAAGGGTATGTCCCCACATATGTGTCGGGCCCTTAACCCTCTGAGACAGGCCCATGGTTGTTATGGCGTCCATGAAGTCACGTTCTACTCCGCCCAAGCCGGCATCAGTGTGGATATTTAAATCCCCCAGGACCAAGGTCTTTGGGGATCGCAAGACCACTTCCGATACCAGTTCCGCTAAAGCGTATACGGATGCTGTGGTACAGTTAGATGCATGGTATACCAAAAGCAGCCCTAATCTGTCTCCTGCCAAATCAATCATAAGGTGGACCCCCTCCATGCCCAAGATGGTCTGCATAGGATACCGCCTCACAGACCAAGTATCCTTAAAAACAACAGCTACACCACCTCCCCGTCCCTCTGACCTGGGCTGGTGCTGCACAGAGTACCCAGCTGGAACAAGGTCAGCCAGTATAGGCCCCGACTCATTGTCCAGCCAGGTCTCTGTAATACATACGAGGTTGGCCGATTGATCCAGAATCCCCAGATTGTTGTTGATTTATTACCGATGGACCTCGCATTCAGCAGCAGCAGCTCCAGACCAGGGGCTCCTCCAATCCCTGTATCACCTGCCTGGGAGCCTGTGTAAGGGGCAGGACCTAAACACCTGTCCCTCCTCACAGCTGTTCTTCGCCTCCCTAAGAGACCATAATTACCATGGTCCATCACGACCCCAATGGCCATGGATGCCCCCCCGGCCCGCCCCCCTGGTGGCCATCCCGCTGAACCCACAAGAACATACCCTCCCCAATCCCTTTCCTCCCCATCCCTACTCCCTCCCCCCCCATCTCCCCCCTCTTTTGGTCCCCCCTCTCATCAGGGGACCAGCACCCTCCACCCTTTTTGGGTTGTACCCCCCTCTCTCACTGGAGGGCCATACCCAACCTTCCCCAACCCAGTCCCTTCCCCACCCCCACATATGTGGGGGGGGTTACATTACCCTCCTTCTTCCCCCATCCCCCCGTTTCCTTGCTATAAACCCCTACCAAATGCCCTAAATGAACCTGTACCCAGTCTCCCCCCCAACTCCCATCTCCACACCTCCTACACTGGAGAGGGAACCAGCTGTCCCAGGGGGCTCCACTCCCCTTCCTCTCGGGGGCGAGCCTACCTGGCTCCCAGCCCCCAGCGCTAGTCTGGGGTCCCGGCAGCAGCGGGGTTATGGGGGCGGCGGCGGCAACAGTGGTCAGGCGGCAGCGGAGTAAAGTGCCTATCCCTTAGCCAGCGACATCCTCACTCCCCAAGGAGGGCCCGTGTATACCGGACGTGGGGGGGGGAGGGCGGGCCTGTTCGAGGGATCAGGTCTGTCAACTGTCCTGGCCACCCTGGCTCCCACAAATGGCCCGACCAACGGCCAACACCCTTTGGGTGTCGCCCCCAGGGCCCAGCCCTTGCAGATATACCTGTGGGAGGGGAGGGGAGAGGAGAGGAGAGGAAGGGAGTCAGGTGGCAATCCCTCCCTCCTCTGCCACAGGAGCAGCCCAGCCCAGCCCAGCCCAGCAGCAGAATCATTTTTCAAATGATTTTTTAACTAATTTAAATACAGATCCATAATATGGATCCATAATTCAATCTGCAAATTTAAGATCCATATCTGTAACAGATCCAAATCTGTCATTTCCTCTGTGCACCCACCCCTATTCTCCTTAATTCACTCTTTCAGTTCTTGAGGGTGGTGACTGGATCCATGGGCCAAATCGAGGAACTGGAAAGGGGCCATGGATTGTATTCGGCCTACAGTTCACAGATTCCCTGCCCTTATCTATAGACCATTGCCTGCTTATCTTCGTGGGGGACATTCCATGACACCAGGGCCTCCATGCCAGAATCAATTTATGACCTTGCTCATCCTAGAAGTCTCTGCAGCCTAATGCAGACCTGAAGGGATGCAGCTGCAAGTGCCGGGTCTGGGTTGAATGGGATGTAACTTTCACCCAACCCATTTGTGTTTGGGTTGCATGGGGCCCATGCTAAGGTGATGTTACAGTGCACTGCAAGAAACTGGAGTACAATAGGAGTAAAGGGTGTTGAAGCAACAACCTGAGACATGCTGTTGTCTCTTTGCTCCGCCCCTTGTAGAGAGTTGACACCACAGCATTCCATAGGAGATGGGACCATGTTTGAGTCAAGTAAGGTTGTCCCGTATATGATAGTATGCTATTGTTGTGCATTTGCCTGTCTTCCTGCGTGATTAACGTACACTGCTTAACTTGGCTGGATGGAATGTCAGACTTGCTCCGAGGACGTTTTCTCTCTATCACCCTTCTAATGGCTTGCACCTAGAAAGGCTGAAAGCCATAATTTTCAAAAGCAAGGATGCATGTTCGGGTTAACACAGACAAGTTTATAACATAATCAACTAGTTCTGGTGGAATACCTTATATGGAAATATCTGGCAAATGGCTTTGAACAGCTCAATGCATATGAAATAAAAACAACAGATACAGATTCACAGCTTGCCCTATAAAATGGTCCTCAAATCTTTACACTTCCCCTTCAGGAAGTCTAATTTAACATCAGGACCTGTTCCAAACTCTTTGAGTGCTTCCGTCAGGAAATAGTTCTATCAATGGCATTTCCCGCTGCATTGAAAGTTGGCAAATGTACTGGCAAGATCTGCCCTTTTAATAATAAATTAATAAAATAATAATAAAATAATAATAATAATTATTATTATTAATAAAATAATAATAAATAATAAAAAGCACCCACTCCTCACCCTTCCAGTCTATCAAATAAACTAAACAAGTACATAAGAATTATGGCTGACTAAATGATCTGGTGCATAGGAAATGTCTGACCACCAAAAATTTGAAGCAGCAGAACTTGTATGTCTGTGTAATACTTTCAGCCACCTCAGTAAAGTGCTATGAAGGTGCTGCATGAGTGCACTGTATTATTGTAATGGGATGTACAGTCTCTTTAAAGGTAGGGCACAGTGCAGGGAGAGCAGCACTGGCAGAGTTGCCCTACAGAGACGTGCTTAAAGGGAAGGTAGCCATTAGCCAAGGAATTAAAGGTAATAGGGCTCATTCACACAACACTTTTTCTCTGGCAAACTCCCCACTTTTCCTTAATCTGTGTTTGCCTTGTCCAGTAGCAGTGCATTCACACAACTGCGAAGGTCTCTACTGGCCCCTTCAATACCCCTTGCATCAGATGGCAGAAAACATATGATCATGAAGGAGCACAGAAGTGTTAAGGATTTCACAATACTCAGAATGTGGGTTTATGTCTTTAACCATCCACAACAGTATTGTGTGAATAAGCCTATAGTCTGAGTGCCGACTTTCTTTGGGAAAGAGGACAAGAGGGCTAACTCCATGATCCCAAGTGCAGGAAAGGCTGGAGTGCCTCTTCCCATTGAGGGGTTGCTGGGAAATGTAGTTCCTGGGCAGACAGTTTGTGGTATGCAGCTGAGGTAATAGTGTGGTATGCAGCTGAGGTAGTAATCTAAACCCAACTTGATTAACCAAACAAAAAAACGTAACAGTTTAAAAAAAACATAAATGTGCAAGAGTTTTCTTAAAATACAACCCCCCTCCCCAAATTCAGTACAATTACAATTCAAAAAACATTCCACTCCATACATTTCTACAAAACATAAATGCCAAAAAACATAGACATTATTACAGAATTTGAGCAATATTTAATATTTTATCCTCATCAACATACATGTTATATATGTACTTAATTCCTTACCATACATACTTTTATTCATTTTTATCAATAACTAAACTTTCACATTTTTCCATTATTAAATTTTAATTTATCATCATAATTAGACAAAGAACAATTTTTTCAGAGTGCATTAAGTCTGTTTGTACAGAACTTCATTCTGTACAACAAATTGTATAATGTTGTCTACACTCATATTCTTAACTTCATTGTACGAACTGTATACAGTTGAGGTTGGGACTGGCAGGGGGGCAGTTCAGGGCTGGCGGCGGTTGAGGTTGGGGCTGGCAGAGGTTGGGGGGGTGAGGTTGGGGCTGGCAGGGGGTTGGAGGGGTGGGGGTTGGGAGGTACTGGTAGGGGTGGCCGCACCGCCACCAGGGGGCCCGGCAACAACAGCCAACGGAGCTCGCAGGGGGACGACGACACAGCACTTCCTCGGCTCTCCAGCAGGAGAGAGGAGCTCAAGGGCGCATGCGTGAGCCTGCAGAATCAATTTTTTATTCAATAATAACTCAGTTTTGGCTGCACCAATTACTGTCATATTTCAGAAGCGGTTGTTATTGATCTCATGCTGTAAGCCTGTGAAGTTTGGGGGCTCAACTTATCCAGAGGGAGGAGATATTGATGATTCAAAATCATGAGGACGCTGTGCATTTTGACCACAACCAATTAACGTTTAAACAGCCATAACATTTTATTTTCGTGATGGATCTTCTTCACACTTTGTGCATAGGATGGTCCTCAAACTTATAGCCATGGATAAATTTTCAGCAATGTAGCTCAAGCGGTTCCCTCAAAATTGGAGCTTCAGCAGTCCCCTGTTTATAATGGAGAGTGGCTGTGCATTTAAGTTTCAGGCAGCTTCCGCTGCTTGAAAATCAGAGATCAGTAGGAGACTTGATGAGAGTTGGAGGGGCTCTCATCTTTGATGTGGTGCACTGGCTTTTCATACCTTGATCTTCTCAATCTGAAAAAGATGGTGTAACTCTTCCTGGGGAAGTAACAAACTTTTGAAAACAACTCAGAAGGCAGACCCTTTGAGAGTAAATTGTGACAATTTCATAGGAGGATAAGGGAAAGGAAAAAAGAGGGAAGCAGCTTAGTGAATAAGGTGTTAGTTTTAGATCTGAAGGATCAGGGTTCAAATCCCATCTTACTCATGAATTCAATGGTTGGCCTTGGAAAGCTCACTATCTCTTGGCCTCATTTCCTCATCTGTCTTGAATAGTCATCTATGAATGTCACTATGTATCTGTTCCCTCCAGGTGTGGGTACTTTCATGGGGTCGCACACATTGCTGTGTATGAGATCAAGTGGCTTGGAGGTTCTAGTCTGGCTTACCTTGGGGAGTGTTGCTCTGGTGGCTTTAGCTTTGATACAGCATTCACATCTCATGGTCAAGGGACATGCTGTTACTATCAGGTCTTTTGTCAGCTGCTGTCTTTGCAGTTCCTTTATGCTTTCTGGGTGCCTGTGACCCAGGCGTCGATGCCACAAATAAATGCAGTCCTTGTGTTGCTCACGTGCAGTGAGTTTTGCTTGTTCCGTGGTTGGACTTAAGCGATACAGGTGTTCATCTGCATAGGCTCTGGAACTTTATGGTGAGCCCTTTCTCTGTTAGGCTTTTAACGGATAGGAGTCCTCCCTCTAAGCCAGGTACATACAGCACATCCTTTACCGGTATTGCTAGTGTGCCTCTGTGTGGCTTGCTGCAACTTAGAATTTCTTCGCCAATACCTTCTGCAGTGATGCTGCTTCCATCAGCGAGGTATATCTCTTCTTTGTTGCTTGGGTCCAGTACCATGAAAAAGCTCTTGTTGCTGGTCATGTAACTCATGGCTCCAGAGTCAACACACCAGACGTGTGATGAGTTGGTCTGTGTTGCTCTAAAACATCCACTCCACTGTTCAGTGGTTGTGTCACTGGTTGTGGCCTTGGCCCTTTGCTTAGACACTTGTGGAGATTGCTTTTGTTGTTCTGCCTTCCATATGGAGCAGTCTTTCTTTAGGTGTCCTCCTTTCTTGCACTGAAAACGTGCCCTTGTTTCCTTCTTGTGCAATCTGTTATCTCCAATTCTCAGGGCAGTTTCCTTATCCTGTCCCTGATTGTCTCACTTGATTTCTTTCCTGCGCTGGAATTCATCCATGAGTCTCCCTTTTACAAATCCCAGTGTTAGTTCTGCCTCAGGCCTTGTCTCTAGGGCGTTTATGAAGGCACTGTATGATTCAGGCAGGCTGCAGAGAAGTAAGGCCGCCACGTGGTTGTCTTTTATCTCTTCACCGATGCCTCGCTGTTGTGCTACTGCTTCCAGCATTGAGTTTATGTGATCCTGCATCTCCTTCCCTTTACCAAGTCTCATCTGGTACAGTTTCCTTAGGAGAAACAGTTTACTGTTCAAACTGGTCCTTTCATGCAGCTTCTGCAGTGCATTCCACATGCCCTTTGCTGTGGCCTCCTCCCTTATGTAGATTAACTGGTCATCTTCTACTAGCAGGCTTATGGTTACCTTTGCCGGTCTGTTCTTTCTGTCCCACACCGCAAGGTTTGCTGCAGGTCTGTCTGGTGATCACTTCCCACTGGTCATCTTTGGATAGAAGCATTTCTATTTTGAATTTCCACAACTGGTAGTTCTTGTTATTCAGCTTGCAGACTGAAAGCTTTAATTCAGAGCTGCTGGCCATGCTTGCTTCCCTCCTCTCAGATTGAGATTCTGGTTCTTCTGTTCACTTACAGTTAGTAGCCTCCTCTGGGAGTTTCCTTTGGGTCTCTTTTCTTTTCAGTTCACTTCCAGACTTTAGAATTGTTCTGGGCTGTTCTGAAGAGGTCTGGGCCCATAACCTGTTGCAGAGAAATAACTGATTCACAATCAGTAAGGACAAATGCAGCTGAAGGTTTAAAACAGAACTTTACTTAAGCTTTCTCAGGCACAGATCCTTAGTTACATCTAACTAGTAGTAAGACAAAATGGAGACTGAGACAGTGAGAGAGAAGGGAAGAAGGAGTGGTTACACAAAGGAATTCAACTGCAAAACCCCATCTCCCTTCCATGTACACATAACCTTAGCAGTGCCATCTGGTGGCTCTATAGTCAATTAATGTTCTTAATACAGCAGGCATTTAACTTATGAATGTTGCATATACCAACAGCATGGAACATAGGTTTTGAGTGCAGGAGAAAAAAATCTATTTATTGGATGCATATCCCAGTATAACGACGATGATGATGATGATGATGATTGATGATTTGCAGCACAAAGGGTGAGGTTCACCCTCGAAAAGTGGGCAGTAAAAGAGCCTGCACACCTCTCTCAAAATAGGGTGTTAGAAGGTGCCTTCTTTAAAAGTTTGACCCACAATAATCCTAGAACACAGATATTTGGTTTAGCTTAGGCCATTCCTGGCCTGAATGTATTTAGAAAAGGATATTTTCCCCCTCTCCTCTCCCATTGTATTTCCATGTGACTTGCATTGCTAGATCACAATTAACACATCAGGAGCATGCACTAACTGACTTTAACATGCAATGCAGCAACTTCCCAATTCTTCTCTCCCATGCCAGTGGCATGGAATTTTCATAAGCCACTGGTTGATGGGCATTTGAAAATATTACCCTTAGTAACTTTGGTACTAAACAAAGGAAGTAATGGAGCTCTGTTTGTGCAAGAGCATTTAAGATTGCCAACCAGGTTGGGTGGCGAGGTGATGTGAGAAAAAAAACACAAGCAGACAATGGTTAACAAACTCTGTCTGTCCACTGTGTGCATCTAAGGGGCTCAACTACTTCTATGAAACTTCAGCTAAGTAAAAGAACGGTTTGTGTAGACTTAACCTTGAAATGTGTATTGGAGAATGCTGGACTAACTTGTAGGACTGAGGGAGAATTCAGTAACCCCTATCTTAACTCAGCTGTCAAAAAGACAAATTTACCCCTTTCCAAAAATCTCTTTCATCATTTATCACTCGTGGTATATTCTGAGAACTCTCAACAACTCACTTTCAGTTACCTACAAACACAGCTATGTATGATAAGGACGCTTTGTTAAGTCATATTGGAAATGCTATCTGGAGAGATTAACTTCATGTTGGAAGGATTTGGTTACCTTCAGAATCAAATGCCCTTTCCAATTTATATACAATATTCATCCTCTTAAGCATTTATTGGATAAAATTAAAGAGGCTGGAAATGGAAAAGACTTGTTAGATGATATAGTTCAATATTTGTCAATCACTTTTCTTCTCTTATATTCACTGGCTATTTTATGTGTATCAGTGGGCCTGATTCTTCTTCCCCTGAGACTGGTGCAAATCAGGGAAAACTCAGTTGAAGTCACTGGAACTGCAGTGGGGTAAGTCAGAGGAAAAATCAAGCCCTTATATATTTACACATGGGAACATTTTAAACTTCATTTAGAACGGTGTAGCCTTGGCAGGCTACATGTTTTTTTTCAATCTATTGGAACTGAAGCTTGGAAAGACAGCTCTGAAAAAAGGAGGAGGATTGAGATTAATAAAATGTGAAAAGAAAGGCAGGCAGCAAGGAAAATGTTTTTAGAAGGCATGTGGAAAAAAAGAGCTAAATAACAAAGGAAGCAACGTTTCTGAATTAAAGTGCTATAATTTTCCAGCCTATTGCCATAGAGATTGCATTTCAGATTCTGCCATGCATAAATTTGAGGGGGACAATTTACCTGTATTGTTCATTTCATCGCATCAGTCTACGTTTCTGTCTCATACATCAGTCAGCAGGTCTCATTCCATTTACTACCATCTGATATTCTGCATTTGTTCCTTTGAACATTCCCACTTGCTACTGACTATCTTCAAAGTCCTCTGTATCATAAAGTGCAGCGTCTGCCATATCAATATGGGAGACTTGATATTGTAACCTGTGTGTGTTTTGGTGAATGCTTGCTTACATAAGAGGTTCTGTGCACAACAGTGGATCTGTTTTATGGATACGTGCTCAACAATATAAGGGTCGCACTGCTGAGCCCACCAAATCTCAGGCCCACAGCAACAGTCATTGCCAGCTAGCACATTGATATAGCTTTCTCACACCTGGGGCACAATCCTGCTTTCCTTACTTAAACAAAACCACCGAAGTTGCAAAGGACACTTTATCTGGGTAAAGACAACAGGTTTGTGTGCATAACGTAAGATGCAGTTTGAAAAGCTGGCAGCAAAGTGTGACTTCTTATGTTCTGTACCTTGCTCCATCTTTTGATTGTTGAATGCATAGGTGTAGAAATCTTTTAAAATCCATATTAAGGATTTATGGTACACTGTCATTTCTAGGTGATGTTGACTGAACATTTAGACTAAAAAATTAAGAACTAAAACTAGAGAAATAATGATCTTTTTTTGCCAGGCTGTTTTCCTGGGTTTAATGTAAGGCTGTCAGTTCTGATAAGTTTTCCAGTGAGACAAAAGTCCCCCTGGTTGCTTGATGTCACAGTCTAGTCATGTTATTAGCTCTCGTGTGTCTTTTAGGCCACAGCTCCTTATTGTGTTGTGGACAGTGTAAAAGTACATCTCTCTACCAAGAGCTCTGGGAGGCTCCAGGTGATCATCTTGGTGCTTGTTGTGCCAACTGCTAGAGAGACTCCCGAGAAGCACCATCTTCCATCACCTGTGTTTTATTCTCAATCGGTCTCCAGCATCCGTAAAACAGTCTTTTAACGCAGTCTTCTTTACTGAGCTGGCCCCCGACCAGTAGGGTCCGCTTCGACGCTAAACGCATTGTTCAAATTTCTCACAGATAGCTCCGTATTGGGGCCAACATCTACCCACCTTTCTGACAGGGAGTTTAAACCTCTCCTCAGGTAGGTTCTGCCTTCAGACTAACTCTTATTTCCTCTTTGGGCAGGGGATCCAAATCCACCGCTGTGGCAACTGCAGAGGAGAGCTGTCTCTGGGCTTCCATGTTACTTGGCTCCTGGGCTTCACAGTTAAGCCCTGTACCTGGGCACTCTCCCTCATATAGGTGCACAGGGTTCTTAGTACGATAGAAGGGAAATGTAGCTCCTAGTTTTCAGCCTCATGGTCTGTGCCTCTGACTGGTCATTCTTCTGCCTCAGTCTACATCCTTTCTTCCTTGTCGGTTCTGTACAGTCCAGCTACTCCCAACCATTCTCCTGTTTATTCATTGAGCCAATTACCCAACGAGAGGAAGGCAAATCTTTGGAGATGCAACACCTGTGGCTGTTAAAGAGCACACCTCTGTTGGGTTTCTGGGTGGTGACTGGCCTCTCGGCAGCACTGCTTTGCCTAGATCCCCTGCCCCAATCATCTCATTATGGGTTTAGAGGGTTTCTGCCTTTGGTCATGTCTTGCCTCCAGTTCCACTGTTAAGACTGCGCAACAGGCAGAGGAAGCCAGCCAGGAACAGCACATAAGGCCTCAGTCTTCATGTCTGCCCTGGTTCTCCGTGCTCGCCTGCTGCCTGTCTGTATTCCGGCCTCTGTATTCCTGCACTCCTTGTGTTCCAGTCCTTGCCCTCAGTTCTTCTCCATCCTGGTTTTCACCCTCCAGCTCTAGGCCTCACCCTTCTCCAGCCTGCAGCTTTCTTTGGACTGATTTCCCTATTCTGATCTCATAACTCACTTCCCAATGCAGCCCATTGGACATCCCTCTGAGTTGTCTCCCCAGTACCTCTGATTTTCCAACCTGATTCCAAATGCTGCATTCTTCTGGTTGGTTGGTTGGTACCCTGCTGTGGTCCTGAAGCGGCCAAGACAGCCCACGACCCCATGCACTGGCTACAGTAGCTCAGATGTCTCCCCTTGCAGAGCATGGAGGAGCACAGGGAAAGTGCAGCTGCTTATGGAGGGTGCAGTGACCATCCTGACCTGCTGTTTCTGCTATGATCCCATCTTAGTCTGAGGGACTAGTGCTGCCCCTGCTCATGTTTCATAATCAAAGACTCTTCATAAAATTCAAAGGGCTTTTGTTTTCTTCTCCACAGCCATATAGGGGACAGATCAGCAGCTTGATCCTCTGAGCAGATAGCAGGGCATGAAATTTCAGATCAAACTCCAGGACCAACAAAATTCAGTTGCCAGACTTTATCCTGATATTAAACTGTTCTTGCCCCACTACACCCCTGAACCAGTTGCCAGCCTCAGTTTTCTGGGCACCAGCGGCAGTCCCAAGCACCTGCAAATTTCGTGCCTGCCCTGGCAGATAGCATTGGTGCCAGCATTTAGCAGAGGCATGTCTCGCTCACTAATGGAACTAGCACTTGTGCCAAGTGTTACCATCCACACTCTTGTCTTGGTGGATCGTGCCTTAGGCTCTTTTCAAACTGACGCCTCCCCGCCCTCACCTATGTGTGCAGTTGGGGGGTGGGGCGTCCATTTGAATGCTGTGGCAGGTGCGGGGGTTGGGGGGGCGTCTGTGCAAACACCATGGGTGGGGGTGCGTGCGCACTCCTGTGCTCTACCCATCTCCACTCATTACCCACGCACAGAGCAATAGGCACCAATGCTGGATGCTCCATGCGTAGAGATGGGTGGAAGTGGGTGGGGGTCCATGGGAACGCACCCCTCACCCATCCCCCCCAATGCACCTGCGCCTGTTTGAAAAGGGCCTCTGACTGCTTTCACACCTGCAGGAACATGTCCTTAGAAGGACGGAAGAGGGGATGCACATGCAAATCTGGCGTGTCTTTGATCATGTGGGAATGCCCAGAGGCACGTGATTGCAGTGTTTATGCGCATTTACAAGGACTATTGACTGAGCTGCGAAATCCAGCTCTGTCAATCGCCCTTGTAAACACGCATAAAAGCTTCAGTCACATGCCTCTGGACATTCCCACATGATCAAAGACATGCCCGATTTGCATGTGCATCCCCTCTCCCGACCTTCTAAGAATGCATTCCCGCAGGTGTGAAATGATGATGTTACATTAGCTTGATGATGTGTCACATGCCCTAGAAATGAGTTACACAATCCTATAAGAAAATGGCAACAGTGGTGTAAATATCAGAACACACAACAACTCTTGAAGATGCATTAGTGTGAAATTTCTCTTGTAGTAAAATATCAGATTCAATCTTTACTTCAAAACAAAGGGAAGTCCAGGGCCACCCGAGCCTCTGCAGGAAGGGAGTTCCACAGCCGTGGTGCGGCCACCGAGAACGCCCTCTCCATCGTTGCCACTATGCGCACACACTGTAGTTAAACTGGTGTAGACATTACCATCAGTGCAAATTCCCAAGTCTAGACAACCCCTCAGGTTGTTTCAATGCATTACAATTTCTCTTTGGAAAATCTGCCTTCGCTGTCAAAGACTCCACTGTACAGAAGTGCAGTCTGTAAAATATCAGTATTATCCTTGAAACTGTTGCACAGCCCAACTGTGACAACAGCCAGACAGTCTGACAGTGTTTTGCTTTTTTGCTTTAGAGTTGTGGAACTTGTCGAAGGCTGTTTTTTGTCACTCGATTGCTCTGGCTTCATGAAGGGAAGGTTACTATCTGTATTTTATGGGGCCCTCCGTGGCTTATTCTCTGTCTGGTCAGGTTTGTGTTTAAAGAAGAAAAATGTTGTGTCTCTCTCACTAGCAGAAATGGGTCTGCTGCTCTCTAATGAACCATTTCTTCATTTAAATGTTTCCTTTTTAAAGGGTTTTACTACAATTTTTATTTCCCTAGCCAAAAGGCAATATAATAAGTGCAGCAAAGGCCTCTTAAATATACAGACTTGCTGCGCAACAACATGGCTCATTTACAGGTAGTTGTGATGTAGAGTCATCTGGCTCCCAGAGCTAAGAGACCAAGAATTGCAAGGACTCCAGGGTTACAAGACTTAATCCCCGTGTATTGGCAACAAGAAAAAGAAAGATGGTTTAGCTAGATGTAACATGTAACTCCAAATTGGAAACCTTTACTGGGCCCTAGCCTTCTTACTACAACTCCTGCAGGCTCTTTTTAAAAGCCTGTCCCAGACTGTATGCTCTGATAACTCAACCTTTATATCAGGGGGTTGGCGACAGGCCTCGGGGAAAATGCAGCCCACAACTAGTTTGACCCCTTTTCACATTTTGAATCTGGCTCCTAGATTGATTTCCAAGCACTGAATGGCTAAGCTCAGGGTAAGTGAGCAGAGATGAGGGTATACATTCATAAAAGGATAGGGAACAGATCCAAGGCAGAGAACCACAATCTGGACCCTCTTCTTCCTGAGTGTACCTTTTACGTGCCCTGCCACCAACTTCTATGTGGCCCTTGGAGGTTGTGCTAATTTTCAAAGTGGCTCCAAGGAGGGAAAAGGTTCTCCACCCTGCTTTATATCATAGAGTACTTGTTTTGTATCATAGGGGGCTTTATAGGGATGTCCATTACAGATTCAGATCAATCCATAACTGCCCAAAACAGATTGTTACGGATTAACCCAAACCAATCCAAACTCCGTCCATGCAAGTAACGGATTCCCACTCCCTGTCATGTACTTACTGCTCCAGAACAAGCCAGAGCACTGCATGTAGAGTGGGTCATCCAAACCTGGGGCACTGCCCAGAGGCGGAGCTGCGGTCTGTCTACTCGGCAGATGGCCACTGCAGCTCTGCTCCCAGCTGGGTTTCCCTGGGCAATGGCACAGAGCTGCAGGTGGCAACCTAGAGTGGCGGCCAATCTACCCGCAGCTCTATGTCGTGCGTGTGTGAGGGGGTGCTGTGTGGGTGGATCATGAGCCACAGCAGTGCTAGGTCCTTTTAAAATGGACCCTGGCAGGGCTGCAATTGGGTAGACATGGGGGTTCACCCTTGGACCAGGTCTGTGGATGGACCCCCACGTCCATCTAAGACACCCATAGTATTACCCAGTGTAACACTAGCTACTCGTTTTGTATTTATTTAAACATCCATTTGGCTGTTACGTCTGTTTTGTCTATTTGTGCAAACACTCGTGCTTAACACAATTTGGGATCTGAAAAACCCTGGGGTTGGACAGCAAGTAGCTGCGGCTAGCTGCTGTTATACAGAGATGTCCTGCTGCAGGTATTTGGTCATCCTGGAACCATAGAGGCATGGACCATTTTTGTGAACGGCCAATCTAGTTGCTGTGCATCTCCATGGTGTTTCTGGTGCAGGTGAACAGAGGGTGACAGGGTGGAAGGAAGAACAACAAACAGGCGGGGGAACGGACTCAGGGGTTAAGGGAGTAGGGAAGGAATTGGGAGGTGCTTTCACTGGGAAGGAGCTGCACAGAAAGTGCCTTTACAGGTGGATTATCTTTAGAATGAAGCTTTGCAAACACAGTCCCAGTATTTCTGTACTCAGGTTTCCAGCTGTTTGCCAGCCTCGAGCCAATTTCTCTGTCCTACAATTGGTACGTTGCAACAAGGGACATCATCTGGAAGCAGCTGGTGGGAGGAAGCTATTGGGTAGCTACAAATATGAAGCAGCATAAACGTCTGTTCCACTGGCTACGCACCCAGGATGATACCATTCATTTCATCAGGGGAAGGATTTGCAAGTGTTTATCATTCTGTCTAGTAACACCTATAGTCTCCTGAAGAAGTGGCGGATGAGTCAGTGGTTAAGGATTTAGCCTAGAATTTGGAAATCTGTGTTGAGTTCCCTCCTTTGCCACATGGTTTCTGTATGACCGTAGGGTTTGATCCTCACCCCACTGAAGTCAATGGGAGTTTTGCCATTAACCTCCAGGAAATCTGTTCTCTATCTGTAAATGGGGATAATAGCATTTTTCTACCTCATGGAGTGTTGTGAGGATAAATGCATTAAAGACTGTGAGGTGCTCAAATACTCTGGTAAAATGTCCTGTCCTGCCCTACATCAAAAGAGAAAACTTCCTGTCAAATCACAGGTTGTGAATGGATATGTGAATAATTTCAGTCAGAAGTGAACAGCAAGCAGCATTTGCCCAGGAAAACTACATACTGCCATTCACTCTGTGTGTCATAGCTTTACGGTAGAGGCCTTCTTGCCCAGAGACTGACAGGACCTGACATGTCCTGTTGGGCTCAGGTCAGGCACACTCCCAGCACAAGCTCCTTTGACTTGGGGTCTTTAGATACAGCAGGCCCTTGTCGTTCATGGAACTCTGGGATATCACGTGCTCTGTAGGAGTTGGAGTCACCTGGACATATTGAGCCTGGTCACTCTTAACTTGTAAAAAAATGAATTTCCAGGGCTCAAAACTGCTCCAGAAATCATATCTTGTGGCCCAAACTTGTCAGAGCAGAGAAATTAACCTGTTACCCAGTTAGCAACCCAACCACTGGACTAGCCTGCTTCTTTACAGCTGAATATAAAACAGGAGTTCTTGTGATTTTTAATCTACATGATGTCCAGCACAGGGGTTGGGGTTGGAAAGTTGTTAACGAAAGCCAAATAAAACATCCAAGTTTTTTCTAGCTTGCATTTTCGACCTCAAAATGGCCAATGATTTCCTAATCTTTCACATTTTGGGGTGCACACACTTCTACTGGGAACATTTCCTGGGACACAGTCCACTCCTTGAGTTTAATTGCTAGGGCTGAGCCCTGGCAGCCTCCCCCACCCCCCTAGATTTTGACTTGGGTCATTCTTGGGCCCAAATGTCTGGTCCTAGCAGGGCTCTGTTTTGTAACAGTACAGGATTTCCAAGTGAGTTTTTTTTTTTAGCCCAGATTCACTGGCCCTTTTCAAATGGGCTGGCAGTGCAGGGAGGATGGGGGGCGACGTGAGAGGGGGGCAATCTCATGGATGCACACCCACCTCCACCTTCCTCCATGCACAGAGCATCTGCCATTTGTGCCCATTGCTCCGTGCGTGGGAGGTGGGGGGAGCGTGGGAGCACACACGCACACCCACCCAACCGCTGTGGTGTTCCCATGGACACCCCTCCCCCCCATGCCCACCCACCTGCACACGTGAGTGAGGGAGGGGGGTCTGTGTAAAAAGGGCCACTAACTCATGCTAATACAACACTAATCAGCAATAGTGGATAAAAAGGGAGAGGGAATTAAATACAGAAAGTAATGCATATGGCCTGGGCAAAGTTAATTAAAACACAAGAGCCAGGAAGGTTTCCTATCCAATTTCAGAGGGTGTTGGAAGAAATACCATTTGAGGGATGGAAATCTTTACAGGTGGTGCACTTGTACCAGTATGAATATTCCATCAGCTTCTCCCACCTCCCAACTCGATTTATGAAATTCAGAGTGTTCTCTAAAGCACAGATAGGGGTTATCAATCATGTTCAATATTAGGTTACTTGCAGAAGAGAGTCATTACCTTTAATGTGTAATAACTGTGCCATGAAGATAATACAATAAAATCCAAGAAATGTAATTTAGAAAGGCTTCCTGCTTAGACCTTGTGGTTTTTGAAACTCTTTTCTAATCCTCTCCCTAGGGTCACAGGAAACCTTGTTTACTCTATTCCTTCTACTTCGTCTGTCCCTTTTGGGGTTTCTTGCTGTGTAATGGATCATCTGTCTCAGATGGTCTCTCAGTATATATGTGCTAGGAGCAGATACGGCTTAAACGCAAAAGGTCCTACAGGGGATGCTTTACATTACAGCAGCCCTGTGAGAGAATAGCTGTTGTGGCATATTTGTTGGCTCTATTGTATTCCAGTCTGATTGTGATGATCCTTTAAAACTATGTGGTTAGATAACATGCACAAAATGTCTGACTCTTGAATTCCTTGACTTGATCCTAAATGGGACAGGTTAATGGGGCTCTGTCAGCACAAATGTATGTAGGACTGGAGCTCTGGGCTTGGACATTAACCTAAGTTGAAGCTGCATCTCGTGGCTATAGCCAAATGAAAAGAACAGAAGCTTGCAGAACAGCAAAGGCTTAGGTCTCAATCTTGCTCCAGCCTCCTATTGAAATCATTGATCAGTTCCAACACTGCTAGATGTATGACTGTTCTTTACTGTAGCATTTCATTTTACTTTGCTCTCCTGGAGTTGTAATAAAGCACAAAGAGTCTGTTGTTTTTTAGGCAATAGAGACAAAATACTAATAGTACAGTGATCTCTTTTATTGGACCAACTACAGTTGGTGGAGTTGGTCCAATAAAAGAGATCACTTTACTACTTTGTCTCTATTACCTATATTTGGGACCAACACGGTAAACCCAACTTTCTCTACACTGTTGTTTTTTAGGTTGAAAGAGCATGTTGACTGTGGGACTTGTAATAGCAGCATCAAAATGAAACAGAAAGCAAAGAAAAAATTCTAATAAAGGTACCAACTTTGGGCAGAGCTGAACCTTGCCATTTCTCTGCATTGCCCAGCAAAAGGTGTACCTACCTACTCCTCCTTTGACCTGAGGACTACACAGTGGAGTAAGTAACAGCAGTCCCCTTCCATTGATATCATGTGCTCAAGGTAAATTAGATGTTTGCATATGACCAAGTTAAATCAAATCTCATCATACGTTCTCTTTCTCCCCATTTTGTCATGTCACAATTTTAGGAGACTCTCCCCTGAATCCTATACTCAGGGGAAGACATGTCCCCTCCATCTCCCACCCCATTTTTGTGCCCCTGTTTTAGGGCAGTTGCTGTTTCCCAACTCTTGGGGTTTGCTGCTTACCTGTCCTGTCAAACCAACAAAGGATCTTCTGCACTCACTTACATTGTTCGTCTACACTCTTTGGCAAACATGACACACCCAGGAAGAACCTTAAGAGAATCCAGGATAGTAACCATTGGGAGACCTGCTTCTCTGGCAGCGTGGAAGAACACCTCCCACTTTTCGGCAGGAATGTATACTCTGGTCCCAATCCCCTGACAAACCTTTGAGAAATCATCAAAACCCTTTGCCTCTGACTGCTTTACTAGCAATAGTTAATTGAAATGAACTAGGGAGCCAAAAAATTCCTAATAAACTTCAGAAATTTTGAGTAAGAGTATTCTTGGGTCTCTTGAGTAAACAGCTTGGAGTTGAGTAATCTACTCTTGGCACATAGCTTACCTTTTACTGACCCTCAGCCCAACTATGTCGCCAGGGCAAATGCAATACAGTATTCTTGAAACGCGGGTGCTTCCTTCCACAGTTCAGTGGGTAACAACAAGAGTTGTTCTCATAGAAATGAGAACATGTGTATTGGATGACTGCCTTCATGTTTCATATGATTCAGAAAGCCATTTGGCATTTAATGTGGTTTTCACAAATAGTGATTTTTGGAATGATTACTACACCTGCAGTGCTGCTAACCCACGTGTCTGCCTTTGTACCTTATTAACCTTAGCTGTCCAAGTATGGTGCAGTTGTTTTGTATTTGCATCGTATGTTACTCAGTATCTAATGAGTATTGCTATTCCAGAGTTGAATGGTTGACACAGCTGCATGCAATTTTACTCCCTTTTCAAACAATGTTAAACCACTCCACAAATATTTGGTTCATGCTGCTATTTTTAATTTCTGTGCCTTTTTTCTTCACTTGGGTGTATGTCGTCATGTTTATTTTAGTCCAAATCCCAAGTAGTGTCTAAAACTAGCACTTTTTTGTGGTTCTATCACTCTGCTTTCGCCATATTGATGTTATTTCCCTGAGCTATTTTGTATCTTTCCCTACTGAATTAGGGATTTAAGTTCCTCATTCCCCAGCTAACATTGCTGTGGGTTATTACAGTGATATATCTTGGTGCTGCTGAGCTCTATTTCCTGTTGGAATCTATTTTCTGTCCAACGTTCATTTCCTATTGTACGTTCCTTGGGGGACAAAGCAGCTTTGTTAGACAAACAGGACTTTTTCTTGAGAGTTATTTCTTCATTCTCCTCAGCTGCCTGTTTAGAAATGAGCAGCAGCACGATGCAATAATATGATTCAACTGTGGTAAGCCCCTTTGGGCCTAAAACTGTAACAAAACCAGAACCGCAACTTGCAGCAGTGGCTTTACATATTGCCAGCATATATTGAAAAAAAAGATGTACAGGTAGCATAGAAAATAAAATAAGAAGCAAGGTATAGGAATAAAACTCCTTTTATAAATAAATAAATATTTTCATCTAGTCCAGCCCTCTGCTCCAAGGCAGGACATCCTCTTCATGCAGCTTTACAGACAGTTGTTTGGCCAGTAGATTTTTGAAGGAGATTTCACATTCCCCCTAGGCAACCTATTCCTTTGCTCAGCTCTTCTCTGGTGGTAAAGAAGTTTTTCCTTATATTTAACTGAAATCAACCGTGCAGCAAGACAAGCCAGTTCCTCATGTCCTAGCTTCTTGGGCAGCAGAGAACTGTTCTCCATCTTCTTTGTGGTACCTGTTATATATTTGACAGCTATCAAGTTCCCTCCGTCATCGCTTAGAATTCTTTCCTCTAGGTGAAACATTTCCAGTTCCTTAATCTCTTCCTTATATATTATCATCTTTGTTGTGCTCCTCCTGAATCTGCTCCAATTTGTCAACATTCTTCTTGAAGGTACAGTGCCTCAGACTGAGCCTAGCACTCCAGGTGTGAGATCTCATCAGTGCCAAATAGCCAGTGGTGTGTATTATTATTTATGAATTATTATTATTATTATTTATTTTTTATATAGCACCAACAGTGTACCTGGCCCTGCACAATTTGTAGTTATAGATCGGTCTGTAGCCCAAATTAGACACAATGCTTCTGCTAATGCAGGCCAAAATGGTATTTGCTAAGGCTGAAACAAGATCTTGGTAAACCGAGTAATCTTGTCAAAATCTGCACAATCTGTTTTGGGGCAAACCAAGCACTGGATGTGCTCATCAAGTTCTCAGTGAGGAAAAAAACAAGTGAGTAAAAACCAAACACAATAAAACCTGACAAGCACCAACTGGGACTGCTGGGGAGGGGATCCCCCTCCACGCCTGTTTGCTGGCATGGGGGGGAGGGAAGTGTGCAGCTGCCAATCTTGGCACCTGGATCAGCTTCCCCAGGCTGACTCCCTTCACTGCTGGCCAGGGGCTCCTACTGTCCTGGTTGCTGCTTCCTGATCCCTTCTCCCCAGGCCTGTGAGCCACACAGTTGAGCCTGGGGACTTCCCTGATCAACTTTTTCTGAGTGGGGAGGGGAGTAGGGAGGCCTCCTTCTCCCTGTATGCAACCCCCTAATGGGGGGCAAGAGCCGTGCACATCTCTGATATTGGTCCCCCTGGGAATGGGAACTCATTAGAGGGTTGCACATAGGTGGGAAGTGGTGAGCTTCCTGTTCGCCTCCCCAGTCAGAAAAAGCCAAATGGAGAAGTCCTCCCAGACTCAGCTGTGTGGCTCAGGGGGCCTAGGGAGAAGAAGGGAGCAGGAAGCAGCCAGCAGTGAATCGCTGCTTGTTTGAATCCTGTTCAGTTTGTGATCCTCTGTAACCCACAGATCTTTCTCAGTGGTGCTACTGCCTAGCTACTTGTCCCCTGTTTTATAGGCCTCTATGCTGATCAGGCAATTGTGGTGACCAAGCCGAGCTGGCTGTGGGTGAGCATTTATACACTGTGCCCCTTGCAATGGCAGACACCCTTACTAATAACTATTAAGTTTGGCCAAATGGAACTCAGTCTGTCTTGTGATGGGTTCTTCCAAACCTCAAGAGCCCCTTGTAGCAGGGAGGCATGTAACGCCCCTGCTCCAAGTGGCCAGGTGTTACTGGCGCTTTAAGAGTGCTGCAGGCGGCGGCGTTGGGATGGGCGGCGCGGGGACTTAAACCTGCCACTTGGATAGCTGGGGAGAAGACTCCCGGCAAATTCTGCTGAACGGAAGCAGCGGGAAAACCAGAAGTTGACCGGGGTGCAGCTGACAGACGAGAGAAGCCGGCACCGGGAAGGTGGATGCAGAGAGCTGGTGAGCAGGGCGCAGGCAGAGGAGCCTGGAGACACTGGAGCAAGAATGGGAGCCGGGACTGTGAGTAGCGGCGGAGCCACTTGGAGAGAGTGTTGCCCGACAGCTGGGATGGGTTGAGAGCCTCAGAGGGGTATTCAGGACACAGGTGTGTCCGTGTCTGGAGCCTGCATAGGGGCAAGGACCTGGACGTTGACGGGCTAGAAAGCCCAGTGTGGAGGGTGGGCTTAGGTGCCCTGAAGAGGACTGAGTACTTAAGATCGGCTAGGGGCTAAGGACAATGTTGGGCTAAGAAGCCCTATGTAAAAGATTCCTGTTGCGAGCCCTGTGAGGCTCTGAGATAGGGACTGGGGAACCCCCCTAGGGTGAAGTGAATTATAGGTCAGCCCTGCGAGGCATTGACAAACCCAGTATAATTTAAAAAATGGAGACTCAACAGGTCCCTGTGCCCATGGTGTCTGGTGTGCTCAATAGCCCCGTAGTAGTTCCTGTGAGCAGCGGAGCGGAGCCCACTGTTACACCCCTCCAGTGTACAGGCCTGTCATACTTCTGCATTTAGTTTTTAATTTCTTTGCGTAATCCCTTTTATATATTTAACTTAATCTGAATGATACATTTAGCCCTGGTGTATGAGCAAGCTTGGTTAAGAACAAAGCTTTTGTCTTGATTTAGTGGCTCTGGGCATCCTCCAATACTGATGTCACAAGGAGGAGGCGTGACACATAGACAAAGATAATCTTGATGTTTCAGCAGCTAATGTTTTTTACTCCTAAACCTGCCCTCCTTTACATGATGATGTCAGGAGTTTGTAGTTTCACAGCAGTTTCAAGGCATATGTTCATTTAGAAAACTCATTTGAATGTTTTGGATTATCTCTGGGGTTGAAGGGAGATTGCCGTGTGTTTGAGGGAAAAGGATCAAAATGAGAAGAGTAGAGTTGGACAAATAGTGCAACAAGTTTTGCAGACGTTTGCAATCATTTTAGGGGAATTTACTCTCATCATTTTCACTTACTTTCACTTACTTTCTGCATTTATTTCCCTAAGCCCTTTTCAGAATCACTACTTTCTGGATACAACAGCTGAATTTTGGTGCAATGCTATGGCAAGAAGGGCTAATGCCATCCTTGGTTATCTTAGTAGGGAGGTAGTGAGTAGGAGCACCTATAAATGTGGGACTAGCAAGACTGCTTCTGGAAAACTGCATCCTGCCTTGGTGCTCACATTTTAAAAAGCATCTTGAAAAGTTGGGAGATGCTGTACAGAACAGCTATAAGAACAATTTTGAGGGGCAGAAATCTTGCAGAGAGAAATCTGAGGAGCTCAATGTTTAGTGCAGTGATGAGGAACTTCAGGCCCAGGGAGCCAAAGGTGTGACCCATGGCTAGTTTTAATTTGTTCTCTTTCCAGTCCTCTGGATCCATTTCCTAACCCAAGCATCAAAGAATGAGCTCAGAGTAAGGGGAGCAAAGATGAGGGTATGCACACAAGGAAAGGAGGACAAATCTGTGGCATCGATCTCCGATCTGGACCCTCTTCCGGAACACACCCCATAAGTACCTTTTCCCCCAAACTTCTATGTGGCCCTCAGAACTTGAACTGAACTCATTTTCAAAGTAGCTGCTGGGAGGGAAAAGATTCCCCACCCCTGATTTAGCCTATTAAAAATTCAGTTCAGTCTCTTAAACAAATCACCTTGTCCATTTTTCCTACCAAAAGGAAGGCTAAGGTGTTAGTCGGCACACCCAGGAACGAGACAGAGACATGTGTTTGGATTTAAAATGGCCGCACTCTTTAATCAAACCAGAATTGGGCAGGTGGGGCAATTGCCCTGGGCAATTTGGGTCCAGTACCACTTATTAACCATACAACATTAAAACAGGTAGGGTCAAGTCTGAATGTGCCCTCCAGTGCCAGCCCTAATTTATAACTCAAACATCTCCCCTTCGATCCAGCCTGCTAGCCAAGGACTGCGTCCTTTCTGGACCACCTTGTGGGACACCCCTCCCAGGGCTGCAACCCTGGTGCTTGCCATGCCATGCGTTTCCATCAGGTGTCGCTTCCCCATCTCTTATGGAGATGACTTGAACGAACAGTTTCTATTTTGCCTATTAACATACTAAAAGTACTGGACCCCTGCCATCCAGGGGCCACCGGTATCCACTGGATGAGCCCTGGCCCCCCACCTGCCTCATAACCTAACATCTCCACTAACTGTGCCTTAAGGGCGGCCAGGTAACATTCGTTACCCTCAGGGGACAGATGTACCCCATTGGCTCGGTAAAGTTCTGGCTTCTTGTAAGTTATCCCTTGGTGTTTTATGCGGTGCACCCCCTGGCTACTAACCCATTTTTCTACCTCCCTGTTGATGTTCTTTCTAGTGTTATCTACCTTTCTTGGGTGACTTGCCCTGTCCCAGCTTAGCTGCAGGACTAAATCGGTCCACACGAGGTGGGAGTCTGGGAACAACTTGAGTGCCTCTAGGAGATCAGTCTTAATTCGGATGATCAGGAGGACACTCTTTGTGTGTGGGAGATCATTTTTGCCTAGGTGGATGATGATGATGTCAGGCAACAGACCCATGTGGGCAGCGGTGAGGGTGGGCAACAGTTGATGCCAGCTCAAGACGCCTCGCCCCATCCACCAAATCACTGCCCTTGCAGATAGGCCAAGTTGTGTTCCCCAATGTGTCTGTCGTGCCTCCTTTCCTGCCCACCGCACTAGGCTGTGCCTGACAATCCACACCATTCACTTGCTGACAGGGAGGAAATGGAGGACCTAGGTGCAAATAAAAGAACAGCACTGGTTAATGGAGAGGTTTGCGCATGTAGATTCTGAAAGTCCGGGACCGCCAACGACCCACTTCCCTGATGGTCTGATCAGGCAACACAGAGGCAGCTGCAAAAGTTGTGGCCCCTATTCAAAAAGAATGGGACCCAAATTCAGAGGGGGGCAAGCCCACCTGACTCAAAGCACCCCTCAGAACTGCTGTAAATTGGAAGCATGTCAGGGGCATCCCCCGCTCGTGCCCAAACAAGACCCCAGGGATCTGTGGGTGAGCAGACAGGTACTCCTGCATGGCTCAGACTGGGCAAATCTCATGCAAGCCAGCCTTGTGCAGGGAAACTATGTGCCCCCTTCCGAACTGGTCAGTTTTCGAGCGGCGTAGCCCGAGACGCAACACGCCGGGTTCCATGCAGATATCCTTGATTGCTAGTGCTCTCCTTGTATTGTCCCTGCCCGACTCGGATACCACTTCGCTCAGCCTGAAGGCTCTGAAAAAGGTGATCTTAAAGACTGTAGAGAAAAGGAGGACCTCAATGAGTTAGAACATACATCTGGGAGTGCGCGGCATAGGTTGAACAATATCGGGATGGTGATGAGTGCCGTGTTGTCCGGGGCTGGGCTGGTGGCCTGGGCCCAGCTCTCCAACATCCTGCGGGTGTAGAAAGCACAGTCAGGAGGTGGGTGGCCATATTTCTTGTAAAGCCCAGGGCAGAAATATTACTGGTGATGGTTCCCACCGCCTGGCCACGCTGCTGCAGGTGCATGGCAAATTGCAGCATTTGTGCCTCAGGGATGGGAAAACCCGCTGGCCACGCTCATTGGGTCCTATATTCTTGGAAATCCTGAAACGTCCTACTGCAGGCAGCCTGGATCCACGGTGCCAAAGATCCCTTAACGATGTTGTGGAGCCTTGGATTGTAGAGCTCTGCACCTCTGGTGGCATGGGTTCTGGGGTCAAGCTGGCTCCCAGTGCCAGCTCGTGGAAACGCTCCATCTGGAAGCAAGAAAGGGCATCGGAAATGCCATTGTTAATGCCTGGCACAAACCTTGCCTTGAACAGGATGTTATGATTCAGGCATGCTAGCACAAATGTCCTTTATCTCGTGGGGGGATTTTGAGGACAGTGAGTTGATAGCATGTACCACTGTCATGTTATCGCACCAGAATAACACCGCCTGGTTAGCAAACTCTGCTGCCCACAATTTCACTGCCAGAACAATGAGGGAAAACTAGGAAAGTCAGGTCCATCCGCTCCAACGGCCAGGGGCTGCACACCATCTGTTCCTAAAGAAAAACCCCAAAGCTGGCTCCGCCCGCTGAATCCAAATGGACCCGTAATTCCGCCTCAAAAAGCATTTGCTCCCTCCAAAAACTAACCCCGTTAGAACCTGTCAGGAACAATGCCCACATCTGCAGATCTTCCTTCATCTCCTGTGTAATCCTGATATAGCAGTGCTGCCAGTTTAGTGTAAAGGCGCAACAGAAATGCCCTACTTGGGCTACCACTCGGCACACGAAATTGAGACTGCCCACCAAGGATTGCAGGGTCCGGACAGTGACTTTTTTTGCAGTCGTGCAGCCCTCTATCTTTGTCCTCAGTGTAATATCCTCTGCGAGGTGTGAAGTTGAGCAGACAGTATAAAGTTTGATGCTAAGGTAGGTCATGGTGGTGGCTGGTCCCTCTTGTTTTCTCTGGGGCAAGGGAGATACCCAGGTCCCTTGCCACTTCCTGAAATGTCACCATCAGGCTAGCACATTCTGGTGACCCGGCCCATCCTATGAACAGGAAATTGTTCAAATATTTTGTGATCTCTCCTCCCCCCCCCAACCCACTGCCTGAAAACCCATTCGACCAGGGAACTGAAATGCTCAAAGACTGAACATGAAATAGAATAGCCCATGGGCAGCACCCTGTCGTGATAATACTGGCCTTGGAAATAGAAACCCAGCAAGTGATAACTATCAGGGTGGCCCGGCAGCAAGTGAAATGCTGATTTAACATTGCACTTAGCAAGGAGGGCTCCTAAGCCACAGTTTTTAACCTTATCAATGGCTACATCGAATGGGATGTACTGGACGGACGTGAGCTCCCTTGGAATGGCACAGTTCACGGACCTTTCCCTGGAGTAGGAAAGGTGGTGAATTAATCGGTATTCCCCTGGGACCTTCTTGGGAACCACCCCCAATGGGGAAACCACCAGTGACACCAGTGGGGGCTCCGTAAACGGACCGGCCACCCTCCCTTCACGGATCTCCTTCTCGATCTTAACCACCTATTCCCTGCCGGTAACTGACTTCAGATTGGGAGCAAGCTGAGGCTGGTGCACATGCCTAGCTGGGATGCAGAAACCTTCTTTGAATCCCTCTACTATGTACCTTACTTCCCCACGGGTGGGATGTCCCCGCAGGGCATCCTCCAGTTGATTGATTTTAACTGGGGTTGGGGCCTTTGGATGTGGGGGTTCCTGTGGTGCCATCCTGGTTCCCCCTTCCTCCTCCTCCCTAGGAGTTCTTTCCTCTACCCCCCTGCTGTTTGGCCTTATAGCAGGAGGCTGTGGGACGGTAGCCACCACAGTGGGTACAGGCGTGCTGAAACTTACAGGCCTGCCGGGTGCACTGTCCTATCCTGCTGAATTCCCAGCAAAGGGGGGACCTGTTTCTGGACCCCTTCTGTCCGTCTGGATGAAAAAGCTTATTGGCTGGGGTGACCCCCCTCACGCCACCACATGGCCACTATTAGATCTGGGGGTGCTGGCTGCATCGATCATATTGTCTAGCCACAAGTCCTGAGCGTGGACATCCCAGTGAAGGCCGGGCGTAAACACTGCCTTGTGGTGAAAAGCCTCGTCATACCGGAGCCAAGCTCTGGGGGGCCGTCAGCATGCGCCCTCCTGACAATGTCTGCATATTTGAGCATGTCGGAAGCACGCTCGGGGTATGCTTGTAGCATTACCTCCATAGAAATTGAGTAAGTGGCCGTCCAATTTGTCCAATTTCAATCTGCCTTGGCACGGTGAAAACACTCTTTTTCTTTTTTGTCCTCCTGTTCAGTGGGACCCACAATGTGGTCACTAAACAAGAGTGCAAAGAGATCTATATATTCCCCCTTCCAGATTTTTTTCTTGGGTGGCTGGCAACAGGTGTTCCCCAATTGGTGCTGGTACCGTGGAGTGTCCCCTGCCTGTCCACCATCATGGGGGTGGGGGGGACATTTGGTACTGCCTGGGGCTATGCTCTCACCTGCAATGCCTGATCTAGTACCATCCGGAGGTGTGCTCACGCCTACAGAGCTCGAGCAACCAAGGCAGTTGTAGCTTTGGATGCCTAGCAGGGGGCAGGCAGGCACTTTGTCTTGGCTACTGCCGCCCAACGAGGGGGAGGAGGGGATGCTAGCGCAACCTGCACCCAAACCCCGTTGCACCATTGGAGCTGGGTAGTCCCCATCCCTCCCTCTGGGGCAGGAGCCATCATATCCCCTATGGGCGGGGGCACTCCTAATCCCACTCCTGGGGTTCCCTGTCTGGCACTTCTGGTGCCTTGGAGGGGTATTGGATTGGTCACTGGCTGGTATAAGCTGGTGCTCGGCGTGGGGGGCCATTGGGCCTCTCCACACTCTGGGGGGGTATGCGCCCTCCGTCACAATCCCCCTGTACCCCAGATCACCTTATTTATCTTGGTATTCTTCATAGGGGTCACCAAGAGGGGGCTCCGTCTCTCCTCTCTGCCAGTCCCTGGCGATAGCCCTCAGCTCTCATTCCAGCGCTTTGATTTGCACCCACATTGCCCAGTCCCCAGGATCTTCAGGCTGGTCCGCCAGGTTGCGGCGGGGTCTCCATGATGGTGGGGCCTCTTCCTGTGTGGAGATGTTGGGGACTCCTGCCTGCCCCCACGCCGAGGCGGGGGCCCCAAAACTGGCAGCTCTGAGGTCTGTTCCCTCCCTCCCCACCTGAACAGGGGCACTGGGATACCCACCACCCAGGGAGTGGGAGGTGGGCTTGACTCCCTTCCCCTGTGCCTGGGCAGAGGTGCTGGTGGGGGAACCAACCAGGGGGCAGTTCACGCCCTGGTCTCAAGGGCCCAGTGGGGGTGGCCTCTGTTCACTATTGTGCCGGGGGCCACACCATTCTGCTTCCCCTTCTGGGTGCCCCCCCTGCCTGCTCGTGCAGGGGTGGGGTGGGGGTGGTAATGGATTGGGTGGCCTGTGGGCCCAGGGTGAGGGAAGGGGAGACTGGCTCCATCCTCGACATGCTGATCATGCCCAGGGGCTCATAGCCAGAGACCCACAGTTCCTGTTGGGCTGGGGGGGAGGGGCGGCAGGTCTGACTCCCTGGTCAGACCCAGAAGCCAACAGCAGGCGAGCCAGGGCCTCGCACCCTGCCAGACATTCCCATATTGACCCCTGTGCAGCCGGGTCCCTTTCGGGCACCTCCTGACCCTCCTGGGGTAGGGGGTGCTCTCTACTGGTGGGGGGGGCCCCCAGTGACTTGTCGTCAGCTGGAGCCGGCTGTTGGGGGGCCCCTTTTGGGGCCCTGCTCCCCCCACCTTTTTTCCTGACTCTTCCCATGACTCATGGCTCTGTTGATCCTTCTTTGGAAGGAGCTGCTGTTCTTCAGTGTTTCTAACCTGGGGAGGCTTGTCCCCACCAGCAGCGCTCAAACTGGGCGCTGCGGACTCTAGGGTGTCTGCCTGGGAATGAGACTGTTCCCAGCGTGTGGCATCAAGGCTCCTCCCCTGTTGGGAGGCGGACCTGGCTCGCGCCAGCTTTTCATGGCTTGCTAGGGGAGTTGCTAGGCAACCCCCGCTGGGCTCTGCTTGCAATTACTGCTTGCAAGGCAAAAGAGCTGCCTTGCAGAGCACAACCTTCTTGAGCTCTGTCTCCGTCCCCTTGGGGGGTGGGGTAGTGACAAGGGGCTCTCCTGCTACCAGTGCTGGCTGGTGGAGGGGCATGACTTGGGGTGCTTTCAAGCATTCATGATTGCCCCATCCAGACCCCAGTGGTAGCGTTAAAGGGACAGAGGGTAAGAAAACCTGCTCTTGGTTTACCGCTTGGTGGTGGTTTTGAATGCAGCTGTATAGATGAACCACCTGGCAATGACATTGAGACTACTGGTGATATTTCTCATGATGCCTTCTGCCACCAATAGCCCACACCAGGAGGGTGTTCAGCCTGTGTTCACTGCCTGTTTACTAGGTGGCCACGAGATGGCAGCCACACAAGCAGCAGGGCTCCGATTCCCCCATGCGGCCCTGTAGTGAGCAATCAACGCTGCCTAGGATTGCCACCTCTGGTGGGTTTTTTTATCTGATATTCCCATAAGCCAAAATGGAAGCATCTAGTAAAAAAACCACCAGAGGTGACAACCCTAGACAGTGTACTGGGGACGTATCACATTTCTGAGGACGCATTGCAAAGCAGCGCTGGGGCGGCGGGGACATCTGGAAGGCCCTGGGCACATGAGCCACTGCATAGCATGGCTCGTTTGCCCAAGAAGGAGTAAAGGTTACCTAAAGTATGGTGGCCTCCCCAGCCTGTCTTGTGTGGCTACATCCAATGAAGTTACTCCTGGAAGTTTCTAAATGCCTTTCATACCCATAGCAAGAATGTGGAGTACAATCTATGTGAACTTCCCTCCTCCCCTTACCCATCTCCCTCACCAAAAGCCTGGCGGCACAGCCAGTTCTTGCATTGTCGTCGAAAGGAGGAGAGGTCCGGGGCCACCCGGGCCAATGCCAGAAGGGAGTTCCACAGCCTTGGTGCGTCCACTGAGAACGCTCTCTCCATAGTCGCCCTCCGAGATACCCAGGGGACTTTGAGAAAGGTGTTAGCTAGCTAGGCCGTGTTGTGTGGTGAACAGCAAGAGTATAGATGATTTTCTTGTTTAACCCAAGAAGACTACAGCATCTGTGCCATTCATTTCTGAGGCTCCCAGTGCACTGTGACACAACCAGTGGGAAGAGACCAGGAGTGCTGCTGGCAGAAGGAGACCACCTGACAGCACTTTGGTGCAGAGCTTCCTGCCAAACAACTGATGGGCAAGGAGCAGGACAGACCCATGATAAGGCTCCCACATTATATTAACTGTGTGGACCTGCACCTAGGTCTGCTACTCCAGCCTTTTCTGGAGTAGCAGACTCAGGCTTGGCAAGTAGCCATTCCCTTGTTTGACCTTAATGTGTGGAAACACCCCTGGTTTACAGGCAGCTGAGATTAACTAAAATTTGTCCAAATGAGAGTTTACTTTTTGTAAGGATTTCAACATGTGGTGGAGTGCACTATTGGCTTTTGGAAAAGTGTGTCTGCTTTATGGCAGTATAGACATATAAGCACGTAAGTGCCGTACAGGGTCAGACCAATGGTTCATTGCATCCAGTATCCTGTCCCCAGCAATAGCCACTCTTGGTTGCTTCAGGGAAGTACCCGAAAGATCATAATGGTGTGATCCATTCCCTGCCATGGCCTCCCAGCTCCCCAACAATTAGAGGTTGCATTCCCTGACCTACTTGACTAGAAGTTATTTATTGACCTATCCTCCTCGCTAGGTTACTGCTCTTTGCAACATCCACTGGCAACAAGTTCCACAAGTTAACGGTCCATTAAGTGAGAGTGATATATATATAATTATGGACTTAATGGACCGTTAACTTGTGGAACTTGTTGCCAGTGGATGTTGCAAAGAGCAGTAACCTAGCGAGGAGGATAGGTCAATAAATAACTTCTAGTCAAGTAGGTCAGGGAATGCAACCTCTGATTGTTGGGGAGCTGGGAGGCCATGGCAGGGAATGGATCACACCATTATGATCTTTCGGGTACTTCCCTGAAGCAACCAAGAGTGGCTATTGCTGGGGACAGGATACTGGATGCAATGAACCATTGGTCTGACCCTGTACGGCACATACGTGCTTATATGTCTATACTGGCCACCCCCTGATATATTGGGTGTCCAAACTGTGGATCAGAAGCCACACGCAGTTCTTGGACAGAGCCTTTCCTTGGCCCCATGCTGCCTTAAGGATCTCATGTCTTACTTCATGGCACTCAAGCAACTGCATAATAGCTGTTGCTCAGAATCTCAGCCAGCAGGCAGAACTGCAGAGCACTGGCTCTGTCAGCCAATTGTGATGCAGGAGAGGATTATTCACCCTCTCAGATAGTACTAGATCTAGAGGACGCTCCATTAAACTAACTGGCAGCATATTTAAAACAAATAAAAGAAAGTATTTTTTCATTCAACGCACATTTAATTTGTGAAATTTGTTGCCAGAGGATGTTGTCAAGGCCAGTAGGATAGCTAGGTTTAATTAAAAAAGGATTGGATGAGTTCTTGGAGGGTAAGTCCATTAATGGCTATTAGCTGGGTAGGTTTGGGGGAACGTTACCTCTTACTGTCAGGAGCTGGGAGTGAACAACAGGGAATGGATTGCCCCATTGTGACCTGTTGGGTACTTCTTCCAAGTGACCGAAATTGGTCACTGTTGAAGACAGGATGCTGGGCTCGATGGATTGTTGGTCTGACCCAGTATGGCACTTCTTATGTTCTTAGGAGAGGTTTAGGTTTGCACGCATACATGCGCAAGTGCATGTGCATCTGTGTGTGTCTTGTGGCTCTCAGCCTATCAGGGTTTTGCCATGCGGCTCTTGGGTTCAGGAACTTTGGCCGTTCCTGATTATATAATATGTATATATAAAATATAATTAATAAAAGGCACCACAAGTGACATGCCTTTTTTGCCACAATTAGAACAGCCAATTGTTACCTTTGAATAAGGCCAGGAGAAACTTGTGTACACATCTCACTTGTGTGTACACATCACATGTGCTACGCATTGATATTTTAGCCAGGGAGAATTTGATGTGACACATAACTGTATTTGGTATAATTTGCAGAAAAAGATGCCATCCACATATTCCACAGCTGTTTGGATTAGCACTGATTAACTGCTATTTCCAGGACCTCTTTTTAAGATTTCTTATCTTCCATATTAGCCTGTCAACCAGCTGAGATAGCTTATCTTTTTGTGGATAGAAAAGTCGCCGCCTGTTAAGGCTAGTTGCACCTCTAAGCAGGGAATGGAAAGGCATTACGCCTTTCAGTGAAGTTACAGCACATTGGGAGATGACACGCAGAAACACTAGCTAAAAGAAACCCACTCACCCACTACTTAGCCCCTCACTGCTACTTACACCCTCTTAATTCCTTTTTACACCTTTTAAGCTTTTGGCTTCCATCACTTCCCTACAAAGCTGAACTTTCTGAGCCATGCTTTCTCAGAGGGAAAGCTTAAAGAACTTAATCATAGACAGCAAATGCTTATCATTAGTAGTGTAATTAGGAAAGTAATTAGAAAGTAGTGTTTCATTTCAGTAAAATAGCTTCAGTGGGCTGGAATCCTGAATTGGGATTTATTTTGAAGCTGCCTTTGAATTACCTGTGTTGGTATCTGGAGAATTTACTGTCCCAGCAGCAACTCCAGTTCTGCCTTTCATCAGGGCTGGGTGAAAGGTGGACATAATTGCTTCAGATCTTAAATCATTAACAGAAGCTGTGGGATAAATTCTGCTCTCGGGCACACCAGTTTAGATCTGGAGTAACTCCACTGTGGCTACTGAAATGGGTTAGAGTTAACTAGCGCAGCATAGAGAGAGAGAGAATTTTGCTCAGTGTATCTGGAAGCTGCGACTTCAGGGAAAGAAAAATTGTGCTCTTTCACAAATGTTTGATTTTTTTACCATTAAAATTGCTTTTAAAATAAAAATTCTTAACCTCATTAAACTTAGATGTACGCCTCCCCTGTTCCACTGGCTACATGCATGTCATTTTAAAAAGCTGCACAAAAGCAATTGGTTTAATTCGTATTGATTTTATCAAACTTCCTAGTCAGTTGGGGCTCACACTTTGTATCCACAGCAGACAAACCAGAGTAACAAAGCCAAGACTCAGATGAAACTGGTCAGCTTTTGTAGCTGTGAGCTGGCTGAGGTTTTGCAGCTTTATTTTAAATTGGTACCATGAGTTTATGTGCATTGTTTCTTCAAGTATGTAGCAGGAACTTGGCCAGGAAGAGACTCGTGGGACTGGTAGGTATGAGCTCTTCAGAGAGACAGGGCAATTTTAGAGATAATACCCTTTCCCTAAGTCTAATAAATCTCCTTGTTCAATGTTTGACCAGGAAAGCAAAGTAAAGAAAGAGAAGCTTTGTCACCTTACCTTGCCTTCTGTTAAGCCAGGCCTGCTAGCCATATACATACAACAGTACATAGAATCAAACCACTACTGGTTGTTTTTGCTACCCTCTTAAATTCATTGTCCTAGGGGCAGCACTGCAGGAAGGAACACTCCTAGTCCACACCACACAGTTGATAAGTAGGGAGGGATACCAGTGTTCTCCAGTCCCCACCCAGCCAACAGTGCACTGGGGGCAGGGGAGCATTGCAGGGTCCCTTTGATCAGCTGTAGAGCGGGAAACCCATCTCCAGTAAGAGCTGCAGTCAGGAGAGCACTGGTTAGCTGTTGAGCAGACAGCTTCCCTCTCTCCCGTAAGATTGCAGGTGGGAATATTCCTGCCTAGGGTGAAAAAATACAGAAAGTTGGTGCTGGTGGTTAGATTTCTGTTTAATGCCACACATCTGTGTGCTTAGAATAATCATCAGCTGCAGCACTACGGCAGGAGCTGCCAGCTCACGCATTTTTTTGAGACAGTGCCAAAACCCAGGTACAATGGATTGAGCTGAATTTGGGGTGGCACCTTTAGCTGTGATCCCCCACCCGCCGCCTTCATCGTCGCAGTGGTTCTCGCGCTGCGGTCTGCAGAGCACTTGGCATAACCTGTGGGAAGTTGTCAGGTCACATGGTGCTTGCTGCCTACATTTCCATTACAGCTTCCTGTTACATTCAGAGACCTTGAGCCATTCAATATTTCCCTAGTATTGCTTTTCCATGTAACCAATTGCTCTAGTTGTCACAGGAAGGGTGTGTAATCATGAAATAGAGAGGAGAGAGAGTTCCTCTGCAGTAGGGGATGGGGGAAATGATGGCCACAAGAAACACTCTGTTAATCTATAATCCAAGCTATGCAAAATTATGGCATCCTGCGAGTGAATACATTTTTGCTACATTAAAACAATATGGATGGGGGGGGGTTGCATTTATTTTTGTGAGCTTTCCTGTAAAGATTTATTCCTGCTGTTATATGTTGCGATGAAGGCGATCCCTGAAGTCTTCAGCCGAGTCACAGTAACAGATGACTTTGTCAGGATTGTATATTGGATCTGTTACAGGGGAATGATATATGGTTTCAACAGATCAGATTTGTCCTGGGTTTTCTCTCCCTTTCCTAGAAATTATCTGACATGCAGTCATTCACCCAGCTATTTGAGGAGGGGAAAATACAGTGGAAACCTGTTTAATGCATAGACCAGAGCCCAGCTCATGTATACATTGAAAGCTTCAGTGTGTTATACTATTGAACAGTTGATGCTTTCATTTCCAATCTCCACAGTGAGCATTCACAGAGGAGTCATTGATGAGAAAAGGGATTTCATGTATTTTATGTGAATTTTAGTAGGGCACTGCTATACCTCTGGGTTGATTTGACCTGCTTCTCCCAATGGATAGGAAACAGCATGGAACTGTAGCTGTTTGCATTAACCAGAGCTGAGAGAAAAACAGAGAGTGATTATCTTGTCTCCCCTCTGAGGAGATGAACAGGAAAAACAAAACTGGGCCTTGGATTGGTTCTTTTTAGATGATTGTACAATTTAGATGCTTGTACAGACTGTAGGTTGTGTTGGATTATAAAGGACTATTGTAAATAGTTATTGTAAATAATTCAGGCTTGAATTTAGATACATTGGGGCCAATCCTAAACCCTGTGTGGTGCACCGTTGGCATGCACAACGTGTCTCTCCCTTCTAGGGAATAGAACGTGTGCCCAAACCACGCATACGCGTGCATGCGTGGGTTTAGGATCAGCTCCAATAGCATTAATGTTTTTGGACAATATTAAAATATATACATCAGCAGAAAGAAATAATTTATTTACTTTATTTATTTACTTTATTTATTTGCATTTATATCCTGCCCTTCTCCAAAGGCTCAGAGTGGGTTACATTTAAAAAAAATAAAATACAGTATAAAAACATTTAAAATACAACCCCCCCTCAAAAGCAAACCCACTACCACCTCCCACATAAACCCCCTTCCTATACCCCAACCCATCCTCCCCCTTAGAATTACACCCCAACCCCCAAATTCAGTCCCCGCTGGCAAAAGCCCAGTGAAACAAAATGGTCTTGCATTATCTCCAGAAGGCCACCAGGCTTGAACACAGGTGGAGCCCCTGAAGGAGGGAGCTCCATAACAAAGGTGCAACAGCTGAGCAAGCCCTCCTCATAGTAGAGACCCGGCGAAAAAGCAGAATCTCCAGGAAGGTGCCCCCAGCCATTCGCAAAGACCGCAATGGGACACGGGGAGCTAAGCAATCTCTTAGATAGATGGGGCCTAGGCTGTTTAGGACTTTAAAGGTCATCACCAGCACCTTGAATTGGGCCCAGAAGACTTGGCAGCCAGTGCAGAGAACGGAGCACCGGTGTTATGTACTTGCAGCAACCCGTCCCTGTAAGGAGGGGAGTCGTAGCATTCTGCACCAGCTGCAGCCTCCAAACAGTCACCAAGGGCAGCCCCATGTAGAGCGCATTGCGGTAGTCTAGCCTTATGGTGATGAAACCATGGATGACAGTGGCCAAATCCAAGTCTGAAAGAAAAGGCTGCAGCCTCCTCATCAGATGGAGTTGATGAAAAGCACTCCTGGCCACCACTGCGACCTGGCAATCGAGGCACAGCAAAAGATCCAGAAGCACTCCAAAGCTGCAAACCTGGTTCCCCACCAATAAGAGGAGTCCCAATCCCCTCCAGGGAACAAGACCAGCCAACCATCATCACCTCGGTCTTGTCAGGATTCCGCTTCAGTTGACTCGTCCTCATCCAGTCCCCCACCACAGCCAGGAAATGTGTAAGCATCGAGACTGCTGGGTGTCATCAGCATACTGATACCGCCGTAATATGCACATATTAAGCCACCTCCATCTCGTCTAATTAGACCAGGTGGAGGTTTCAAAATAAGTGCGCCGCCGACGCAAAACGGAGCGCCGCTCGTCTAAAAGCGGCCTCTGTGCTATGCCCAGGATGAAAACCAGACTATAAAGGGTCCAGAAATCTGATAGCATCCAGATATGCCTGAAGCTGACAAGCCACCACTCGTTCAGTAACGATAGCTGGCACAGGAATCAACATCCAATGATGGCTTCTTAAGCAGAGGCCAAACAACCGCCGCCTTAAGGTAGCTCAGCACTCTGCCCTCCCAAAGGGAGGTGTTGATCACCCCAGCCATCAACAGCCTCAACGTCTCCCAGCTGGCTTTCATCAGCCAGGACGGGCATGGATCTAGTTCACAGCTTGTGGCTCGCACAGCCCCCAACACCACCTCTGCATCGGTGGGCGACAATGACTGAAACCAGTCCCCCCCCCCCCAAAAGGACAAGGCTGGGCTTCCATAACCCCCAGCTCTGACTCTGCACCATAAACGGTCGCACCAAGGTCATGGTGAATATGAGCAATTTTTATCTGCGAAATAATCAATACAAATGTCACAGAGGGCACTGGACAGACAAGCTGGACTGACCAAACCCCTCAGCATCCGGAAAAGCTCCACTGGACGTGACTTGGAAGACGCTATGATGGCAGTGAAGGAAACCTTCGCTGCTATCACAGCCATGACATAGTCTTTCAAAAATGATCTATGCCACAATTGGTTTGATTCAACTCAAGTCCAGGGCCACCTGCGCTCTAATCCCCTACCCTCCTGCTTCAGCTGCCTCAGGCCTTCTGTATATCATGGGGACCTGTGTTGGTGCAGTAGTGGTAGGGGTCGCCTGGGAGCCACCGTTTCAATGGCCTCTGCCAAGACGTCATTCCAGAATGTGATGTGGTCATCAACAGAGTGGTTGTCGAGGTCTGTGGGAAACTCCTCCAGAGAGTTCTGGCAGCCATTTTGGTCCACCCCCGGAGACTCATGGGTCCAGCATCCCGATGGGAGCATTGGTGCGCCAGGACCTGAGCCTCCAGGAGCTAATGGTCCAAACACGACAAGGGTGTCCCCTCTTACGCCCCCAATCATAGGACCCCCCCGATTCCAGGCCGTTGCAGAAAATCAAATACAGCGTGTGTCCCCTTTATAATACATATATAAAGATAATTCCCAATGTGTGTACTGTCTATTTAAAGTGTATGCATAAGGCCACTGCTATAGCATCCAAGTGTTTTGCCCTCTTTAATATACTTATCCTCAGAGAAGTGCTGTTGTTCCCATTTCACAGATGCAGACTAAAGTGCAGAAGAAAAAAACAGGTGCTTCTACTATGGATCACCTTGGGTTTAACATCCATTGAGTTGTCATGTAAATTGACACTGTATACTAACCCTGAGGCAATGTTGTGTGCTGCTGAGAGGGCCCTTGGGTGGGATCCTGAGATGTATGAAGGATCTGTAAGTGCCTCTCAGTAGATTACACAATAAGCTTGTGTCAGAGAATGGAAGTGAACTCGGATCTACCAGTCTCAAGCAGACACCCTGGCCATTTGGAGGTTCTTCCAGGATGAAATCTCTCATCCCATTAAATATCGCCTCCTGTGGAAAAGCTATTGGAGGCAAGTGGGGGAGAATAAATCTCAAGGATCCCTCATGAAAATTCCCCTCACCCAGGCCTGATGAGAGTGGAAGGGAATAGGGGTACCCGTCCTCCAAATCCAAGGATTTTCTTACTTAATATACATTAAAATATGATTCATAAAATAACAATTGCAAGTAACATATGTGTAAATAAAGCACCAGCATGATCTCCAGGAATTTATTTTAAAAATTAGGATGGGGTTGAGAGGTGGGGGGGTCCTTGGCTACCAAGATGTACCAGCACTCTGAATTTCTCTGTGGGCCTGCTTTCACCTCAGATCATCCCACCAGACAAAAAATTCTGTGGGTTCTTCCCTGAACCTGGTGTGGGTGCATGGGGTATAATGGGGTCTAGGCTTCTAGACAGAGTCAAATGTACTGGCTTTGGACCACAGTATGCCCGTATCAGCTCCCTGGGTGTGTAGTTCCATTAAAACTATTCTACCAGGGCATCCCACTATTATTCAATTAAATAATTTATTTATTTATTATATAGCACCAGCAATATACCTGGTACTGTACAATCAATAGTTATAGACAGGTCCCTACCCCCAGGAGCTTACAATCTAAGAGACAAGGGAGAGGTGAACATCAGGAAAGACTAGCACAATCATGAGGCTGAGAAGTTGCAGGTGCACATGCTTCACTTAGTTACAGGGAACTAGATTCTGAGCGAGGGGGAAGAGGACTCAGTGTCACTCATGACAAGCTAGGGAAGGCGTGATGGAAGAGGCAGGTTTTCAGAGGGATTTGAAAGGGGGGGGGGGAGCAGAGCAAATGTATCCAGGGAGGGAGCAACAAGAGAGAAGAGGCAAAGATACTTAGAGGAGCAAGGGGATCGCGGGCAGGTGAGGGTGGGGGTAGAGGAGTAACAAAGCTCCCAGGCAGGAGCATGGCAGGATACAAGAGTGGAGAGAGATGAGGAAACAAGGCCATGAAGAGCCTTGAAGGTGAAGACCAGGAGCTTGTGCTGAATGCATTTATGTAAAGGGAGCTAGCGTAGGGTGGAGAGGAGGGGCTGAACGTGGTCAAAGCAATATCCAAGGTGGCTGTGACTCTCAGGATCCTAGAACTAGCAGCAAAAATAATGGAAGCTTGATATTATCTCTTATTTATTTAAATGTTTACCCTGCCCTTCCCCTAAGGTTCAGGGCAGCTTACAACATTAAAAACTCCAAACATTAAAATACATTAAAATATCATTTTAAAAAACCCATGCTCACCCCTAACCCCTATCCCTGCCTGCCAAATGCTTTGCCAAAAAGTAAAGTTATCCACTGCTTCCAGAATATGTTCGGGCTCTGATGGACCTCCAGGGAAAAGGAGTTCCACAATACTGGGGCAGCAACTGAGAGCACCTCTCTGTGGGCCCTTGTCATATGAAGAAGATTGGCAGGTGGTATCCGCAAGAGAACGCACCTGTCTGACTTCAAGGGTCGTGGTAGATCATGGTAGGAAAGGTGGTTTTTCAGTTATGTGAAGCCCAGGCCATTTAGGGCTTTAATGGTTAAAACCAGCACCGTGAATTGTGCCTGGAAAGCTATATGGCGCCGGTGCAGGCTGTAAAGCCAGGTGTAATGTGCTCACAGCAGCCCTTCCCTGAAAGGACCTGGGCCACCGCGTTCTGCACTAGCTGCAGTTCCGAACAGCCATCAATGGCAGCCCCACATAGCATTGCAGTAATCTAGCCTTGAGGTGATGAAAGCAGGGATGATTGTGACCAGCTCTGAATCAGAGAGAAAAGGCTGCAGCCTCCTCATCAGACGAAGTTCGTGAAAAGGGCTCCTGAACACTGCCACAGCCTGATGTCCAAGCGCAGCAAGAGCTCCAGAAGCCTTCCAAAGCCATGAACCTGAGGAACCAGAAGGGGCCAGACCCGCTCAATGACAGGGATCCCAATCCCCTTCAAGTCACAAGATCAGACAAGCATCACCAATCATTAAACATCTGTGTCCCACACTCCAGCCTAAGGAAGCTGAATGTTAATTTCCCTTGTCCTGCCTGGGTCCTCCTCAGCCCCACCAGTCTCTGTCCCCTACCCCTGCACACCATAAAAATGGCTTTCTTGGGTCGGGAAGGAGAGCTGAGGAGACGTCTAAACAATCTCTCTGGGCACGATCTATGGGACAATAGTTTATTCAGCTGACTGTTACAAATAGGGTTAAATTATAAATACATAAGAGTCACATGAATAAATGATCACCCTGTAGCTTTTACCTATTCTTGGCAGCATCTAATATCAGAAGCCTGAGTGAGAGGAAGATTCAAATCAATTCTCCTACTGAGTCTGTGGAATTTTGTTGTTGACATTACTGGTAAGACGATCAGGCCTTATAATCAATCCAGTCTTGCTCTATATAGGACAGAATATTGCTAGTATATTGGGAGCATTGGGACTTGATTCCTTTTGGACCACATTCTGTTTACTTTGCTCACACGGCATTTCCAGTGAACTCTTTATGATTGCTTGCAGGAATAGGGCAATCACGGGTTTTTGACCCTTGGAGTTCAGTTGTAATCTCTGAATGTTTCATGCTCAAGATGTTCTCTTATATATTTATGGAAGAATGTAAAAAAACATCCCAGGATATTCTTCATAATTTTTCTCTCTGAAGTAGGCAGATTCTGTTTTCGGTTACATTTTCCATGCATGCGAACCATGAACCAAAAATTGTTTTGACCTCTGTAGCTTTTCATTCAATCTTTATGTTCATTCTCAGTGTGTTTCTATTGCATTGAGGAGCCAAATGGAGCGTTTTCCTGTGGTTAATTTATCACCTGTAGTTTTCCAGAACTGTTTCTCAGAGTTTGTTGGAGGAACTATTTGTTTCATGTATCAAAGGATGCAAGATCAAATCCTGTTATACTTTTATGTTTGTATTCAAATTTATTTTAATTCTTCTCTTTCAGCACAACTTTAATTAATTCTTCAAACACAAGAAAAGCTAAGGTTTAAAAAAGAAGACTGGGAGCAATAAAGAGAAAGCAGAGAGAATGTTTGATCATTTAAAAATTTTTTTTTACTTCACATGTTATGGGGGAAGAGGATGATAATCGGTCCAGTTAAGAGCAGCCACACTAAGATAGGGTTAGGATCTCCTTTCAGCCCACCACTTTAATAGGTGCATAAACAGCTATTTATTGTTTGTATAACAGTACAGGACTTAGAGATCCTACATGATGTACCAGGCCACACAGTAGAAGGGATTGTACAGTCACATAAGAAGAGTCCACGCGGGATAAGTAAGGAAATGATTGGGGGGTGGGGGGGCACATGCCTTCCCCACTTCTAGCAGCAGTGGGGGGATTGCTCTCTTGCCCCAGGGAGCTTAGGCCCTGTCATTTCTGCATGATTTGCTGGAGCCATTGGTGTGGCAATGATGGCATGGTGCCACTAGAGAGGAAGTGGCTTGGGAAGTGATCCCCACCTGGACCCTCCTACTCTAGCAGGTGTGAAAGAGGGGATCCATCAGTTCCACCACTGCCATAGCTCCTGCTGCTGACCCCCTCTGAGTGACATCTCCCAGGGGCAAAACCAGCAGGGCCCCTGGATCAAGGATGGGGCCCACCACGTGGTGAAGTGACCCACTGAATGTCGCACAGGAGGTTAGTAGCAGAGGCAGGAATGTAATCAAGTCATCTGACTCTTCAGACAGTGCCTTATCTGCTAGATCAGAATTCCTGAATTCTGCCACCCTGAATTCTAAGCACATGTTTAAAGTAAGCCTATGCCTAAGTGCTTTGTTTAATAAGAATCTTTGGAATGGATCCTGCAAATATTTATGCACTTCCCTTTTTACTTCAATAGGGCCATCCCATGATTCAAGTTGCTCTTGTGCATAAGCATTTGCAGGATTGGGTCCTTGTGGCTTCTGCTGGGCTCGACTATTTAAGCTTTCTTGAAGCTGCAACGACCCACTAGATGGGAAGCTGTTTATATACACAGTATGACAATTGCAATTAGGGTAGAACAATTGCTAATGATTTTGTTTAATTACAGTATATTTCCTGCTACTACAGTCTCTGCACAAATGTACATTGTGGCAAGACGGAAAGGTTAGAAACAAGGTTATTTTCAACTAGAAGGAGAGAAGGAAACAGACCATTCCAAATTCCATATTGGGGTGATCTTTCTATGACATTTAATTCATGCATAGTCTGAAGAATTTTCTTCAAACTTTGCAGACAAATTCTCCTTATCTTTGAGGGCAGTTGGTAGTTCTGTAGACCAAACCAGTACTGCTAACTAAAATTTTAAGTTGCTAAGACACAGCTTATTGTGTAAACTGTTTGCAGCCATAATTATGAAAAGACTATAATCTCTTCTTAATTCTCTTCCTTTTGCAAGTACTACATTAAATAGGATGAGTCATACTCTTCTAATGGGAAGTCTATAAATGATTCAGTGAGTCTAGTAGCTACAGTTGGGACCTTCAGCTCTACACATAACTTGTCTTATTGGGAAAAGCTAGTAGAGCTGCAAGTTTCCAAAGAGACAGTGTTCTGCATTTCAAGACATCTAAAACCAATTTCTGTTGGTGAGAGTATGCCAGATTTGGGGCCATACAGGGCCCTTTCTCAGGCATATAAAAAGTAATTACAATTAACATAATTGTATTATTAATTATTATTATTATTATTATTTATTATAAGAAGCATTTGTATAGCACCAGCTGTGTACTACCTGGCACTTTACAGAACAATGAGATGGACGTGGTTCCTGCCTACGGTTTACAATCTAATAGATACGGAGGGGCGGAGACAAGGAGAGGGACATAGGGAGAGACAAGGGATAAAAACATTCAAGCGGATGCGAAATCTCAGGTGCACGTGCTTGGCTTGTTGCAGTTAGGCAGGAGTTAATGGGAAGGGCAGACAGTAAGTATTGAGAGGGAAGTTCTAACAGGCATCGGGAAAGGCAGTGAGGAAGAGGTGGGTTTTGAGGAGGAATTTGAAGGTGCGGAGGGAGGGGGCAAGGCGGATGTGGGCAGGGAGGGAGTTCCAGGCATGGTCGGTAGCAAGGGAGAAGGGACGAAGGTGGTTAGGTGAGCAGGGGAGACGAAGGAGAGCAAGGAAGGGGACAGAGGAGGAGCGGAGAGTGCGTGCAGATGTGTGTAAGGAGATAAGGGCTGAGAGGTAAGGGGGAGCCAGGTTGTGAAGGGTTTTGTAAGTAAATACCAGGAGTTCATGAAGGATGCGTGCGGGAAGGGGGAGCCAGTGAAGTGAGGAGAGGAGAGGCTGCACGTGGTCGAAACGACGGGCCAAGTGGATCACCCTAGCAGCGGAGTTTTGGATGGACATAAGGGGGGATAGATGAGAGCGGGGGAGGCCAGTGAGGAGGCGGTTGCAGTAGTCAAGGCGAGAGATGACCATGGCGTGAACAAGGGTTTTGGCTGAGGAGACAGAGAGAAAGGGGCAAATCGGTGCAATGTTACGGAGGGCAAAGTGACAGGACTTGGCAACAGAGTTGATGTAAGGTTTGAAGGAAAGGTGAGTGTCAAAGATGAAGCCCAAGCTAAGAGCTTGGGGGACAGGATGGATGGTGACCCCATCAATAAGGATGGAGAGGGAGAGGAAGGGTAGGGAGGAAAGATAAGGAGTTCAGTCTTAGCCACGTTGAGCTTGAGCTGACGCTGGGACATCCAGGCTTAGATCTCAGAGACACAGTTGATGAGGTGAGCTTGGACAGAAGGAGAGAGAGAGGTGGGTGGGTGAGAGATAGAGTTGAGTGTCGTCAGTGTAAAGGTGATATTGGAAGCCGTGGGAGGCAATGAGTTTGCCAAGGGACAGGGTCTAGATAGAGAAGAGGAGAGGGCCCAGGACAGAGCCTTGGGGATCCCCAACCGAGAGGGGGAGGGAGGAGGAATTGGAATTGGGAAGAGACACATTAAAGGAGCGGTCAGAGAGGTAGGAGGAGAACCAGTCAAGGACAGAGCTGCACAAGCCTAGGGAGCGAAGAGAGTCCAGTAGGAGTGAGTGATTGACAGTATCAAAGGCAGCAGAGAGGTCAAGGAGGACAAGAATGGAGTAGAGGCACTTAGATTTAGCAACCAGTAGATTGTTGGTGATCTTGGCAAGGGCCATTTCCGTGGAGTGAAGGGGGCGGAAGCCATATTGGAGAGGGTCCAGGGAGGAGTTGCCAGAGAGGGGATCCAGGAAGTGGGAGTAGATAACACATTCTAGAAACTTAGAGGTGAAGGGTAGAAGGGAGACTGGCCGGTAACTAGAGGGGTCAGAAGGTTTGACGGTGGACCTTTTTGAGGATGGGAGAGACAGTGGCATGCTTGAAGGTGGAGGGGAAGGAGCCAGTGGAGATGGAGAGATTAATGACATCTAGAAGGGGGAGGGGGCTACAGTGGAAGCAATGGAGGTCAGGAGGCGGGAGGGGATTGGGTCCAGAGGGCAGGTGGAGGGGTTGGAGGAAAAGAGCAGAGAGGAGATTTCCTCAAGGAAGGCAGGAGGAGAGTAGAGTAGGGGGAGTGGGTGGTGAGGGAGCAGGGAGAGGAGATGGGTGGGAAGCAATGTCGTGGCAGATTTTGTCAATCTTTGAGGTGAAGAATGATGCGAGGTCCTGAGCAGAGAGGAAAAAGGGTGGAGGGGGGCAGGGGGGCTTGAGAAGGGAGTCAAAGGTGGAGAAGAGGCGGCGAGGGTCACGAGAGTCGGATTCAACCCGGGAGGCATAGTAGTGTTGCCTCGCCAGGGAGATAGCAAAAGAGAGGGAGGAGAGGGAGAATTTATAATGGAGGAAGTCAGGGTGGGAGCGGCATTTGCGTCAGAGGTGTTCAGCAGCCTGGTTGCAAGAGCGGAGGTAGTGGGTAGTAGGGGTGAGCCAAGGATAGGGGTTTGGGGGTCAAACGGGGCGGGAGGAGAGGGGGGCAAGAGAGTCGAGGGTTCAGATGAGAGAGGCATTAAGAGAAGAGATGGCAGTGTCGGGAGGAAGAGGAGAAGACAGGAGGAAGGAGGGGGGAGAGGGAGGAGACGAAGTCTGAAGGGTTGACAGCCTGCAGATCATGGAAGGGGCATGGAGCTGAGGAAGAAGATGGGGGTTGGTGGAAGACGTTGAAGGAAGCGAGGTGATTGTCGGACATGGGTCAAAGGTCAAAGGAGAGGTCAGCAACAGGACAGTTTCTGGAGAAGATGAGGTCGAGAGAGTGGCCGTCGGTGTGGGTGGGGGAATCAGTCCAGAGATGGAGATCAAAGGAGGAGGTTAGGGAGAGAAAGCGGGAGATAGAGGGTTGGGAAGGTGAATCAACATGGATGTTGAAGTCACCAAGAATGAGAGTGGGGGTATCCTCGGAGAGGAAGAAGGTAAGCCAGGATTCAAAGTCCAGAAGGAAAGGGGGCCAGGAGGGCAGTAAATGACAGCGACATGAAGGTGAATGGGTGAGTAGAGATGCACAGAGTGAGCCTCGAAGGAAGGGAAGGAGAGGGCGAGGGGAGGGTAGAGGGGCTGGAATTGGCATGGGTTGGCAAGGAGAAGACCCACACCACCACCCCGGCCTTCAGGGCGGGACCAATGAGAGAACGAAAGGCCTCCAGAGGAGAGGGTGACAGGGGTGACAGAGTCAGTGGGAGAGATCCAGATTTCAGTAAGTGCAAGGAGTTGAAAGTGGTGAGAAAGGAAGAGGTCATGAATGAAGGGGACTTTGCTAATGGAAGAGCGGCAGTTCCAGAGGGAGCAGGAAAAGGGGAGCTGATCAGGGGGAAGGCAGGGAATGTGGATGAGGTTGAGGGATGTGGAACGATGGGGCTTGCAGGGATTGTGAGAGGGGGCTTGCAGGGAATGGTTAAGGGGGTGGGGGGAGGAGGGGGAATAGGCAAGGGGGAAATAAGGGGGGGGGGAAGTTGGAGAAAGAGTAGTTCCAGAGGGAGCAGGAGAAGGGGAGTTGATCAGGGGGAAG
>QEPC01003457.1:1093721-1122039 GCA_003113815.1 Sphenodon punctatus
CAGGAATCTATCTGTGAATACAAGCCCGTCAGGATAGTGTGTGGGCCGTTCCTTGGGCTTGCGCACCTGGAACTTAGGCCCCTATCATCATAGGGCGTTGGGAAGGAGTAGGGGCCTGAGCCACAGGAACCCAATCTACCACCACACGCTGCTCCCGCACTCCAGGGGGGATAGGGGGAAGACGTGAGGGGGGCGTGCCCGGGAAGGAAGGGGGGAAGCAGGCCCCAGGGACACAAGATGGCTGACGGGGTGCAGGCACACTCAAGGGAGTAAAGGTAGCAAGGTACTCCAGGGAAGGCAGAAGGGATTAGGAACAAGGCTTCACACCCAGCATGCACTCACTCACTTGTCTCAAGGGAAAACGGGGACTGGAAGGCTTTCACACGCACACACTCTCTATGATCAATTCGAAGTCTTAAGTTCAGCAACACACGCTCAGTACTTAGCTCAGTCAAGGGCCGGTTTCCACTCAATCACCAGCGCCGAGTATCCCTCGGCGCTGGTTTTTATCTAACTAGCCCCGCCCCTCTGCGTGCCCCCGCAAACGTGCGGAGCGCCGCAGGGGGGGCGTGGCCTCCTTCCGGTTTTGGCCTCCCTCTGGTTCTTTGCCCTGTGGCCCTGCTCGCATCTCCTGTACGGGCGGGGGCGCCCCCCCCTCCTGCCGGGGGGGCGAGGGAGGCGGCGCCCCCCGCCCCGCCGGTGCCGCTGATGCCGGAGCCGGACCCGTGCGCCGCGGGCGGCCCCGCCCCCCCCGGCGGCCCATGACAACGGCGAGTAAAGTCAATGAAACGTTACTGGGTGTTTTTAGACAAACGCCTCCCCACCCATTACCCTCTTATCACCCATCCATCATGCATGTTGCAGGGACGCATTGGTGCCCTATGCAGCCCTGCAACATGCATGATAGCAGGCTTCTGCTGGGTGATGGGTGGGGAGGTGCTTGTCTAAAAAACATCCACTGTTCCCTCCAGTGGGAAGAGGGAGAGGCCAATGCTGAGGGCTATTGAAAATGTATGGCAATTCTGTGTATTAGAACAATGAGAGAGATTCAGCTTGGGTGCTCTACATGCTTTGCACAGCTCTGGCAACACAAAGCAGCAATGACTCTGTTTTAGCTAGCCAGTTCAATTGGACATACTACTATGTTGTGTCATCTGAACTTTTAATCCTCACAACAACCCTGTGAGGTAGGTTAGGCTGAGAGAATATTGTGACTGATCCAAGGTCACCCAGTGAGTTTTTGACTAAGGCGAAACTTCACCCAGGGTCCCCCGCTACCACCTCCCAGTCCAAGTACTGTGCTCTTAGGCATTACACCACACTTTTCTTTTAAAAAGATTGCCAGTGAGGAACCAGAGGGAGTGACAAGGTAATATTACTCATTTGTTTCCTGTCTCTTACTGCTTTGTGCTACATATAACTCAGCATGGTGAACGTATGCACTCTTCTCTCAGACTGATTGTTTCTAGGGAGGGGCGAACAGAACCGAGTTTGGAAATTCGGTTCGGTTCAGTTCGGAAATTCGGTTTGGTTCGGAAGTTTGGTTCAGTCGACCGAACTATTCGAGTTCGGTCGACCGAACTCCGAACTTCTGAACAAAATTCGTAAATTCAAACCCCATTGAACTAAATGGAATATTATCTTTTAGGGATGGGCGAACAGAGCCGAGTTCGGAAATTCGCTTTGGTTCGAAAATTTGGTTCGGTTCAGTCGACCGAACTGGTCGAGTTCGGTCCGAACTTCCGAACCGCGTTCGCCCATCCCTAAGTGTTTCTCAGTGCTGGTTACCAGGTGCTGTTTTTTTCCATTTAGTTGTTTGAGGGTGGGGGTTGCAACCTAACCCAAGTCAGGATGATATCTGATTCACTTCTGACCCCCAGATTACAGACTGTTGTTACAATTATCCTGCAGCCCAGTGTCAGTGATTTCCAGATGTTCACAGTTACAGTTTACAGAAGTTATTCAGGATAGGTCAAGGAGACTGGATCAGAACACACAAATTGTAAATTCAAGCACACTTTAAAGGAGCAGTTACTCAGTGATGAGAAACATGGGATGAAATTGGTGGTTTAGCAAAGTCTGGAAAACTTGTTGACAACCTTGGTGATCCCTGTTATTACCAGGGTAGAGAATGGACCACTGATTGTTAAAGCCAAGTTGTGACATCCATATCTTTTAACTGAGATGCTACCTCTCAGATCCACCCATCTGAGGGAGGGGGGGGGCGTTGTATGCTCCTGTAACTCATGTACCACCCACCCTTGTCCACTCTCAGAGCAGTGGAGAAAAAGCCAGGATGCTCTGTGCAGGGGCAGGCAAATCCATGCATGGGGAGGGCCCCACATGCATCCTTAGCTTGTGTGAACTGGGCCACACACACCCTCATATAGACAAGTTAGTTGAGATCAAAATATATGGGAGAAGAAGAGGAGTCGTGGACTTGAATAATTCTCTCAGTGGCACAATATCTTAATCACCCCTGCTCTCCTAATAAACCCATTATTGTTTTGGAAAGGAGAAAGTACTTGTCTATGAATCCCACAAAAACTGAAGAAAGTTGAAGCAAGAAATGTCCGTTAATATGTTTGTCATACATACCATGATATTGGTTTTCATTATCTTTCTGGATTCAATATATATGTTTCTCTGTTCCTTTCTCTCCTAGTTAACAAACATCTGCAGGGTGTCTCTCCACCTTTCAATCTGTGAGGAAGCTCGAGTTATTTGGAGGAACAGAGAAAGAGAATTTTGAAATTGCTGTGGGGAGTGGAAGTTAGATAAAAGGCTTAAAATATTATGCCAAAAAGTCAGAGGGTATTTTCAGACATGACGAGATCACAGTCAACCCCACTGAACCACACTGGATTCATTGGAGTGGCGGTGATGGCTGGCACATCTGTTTGAGCCCTGCCAGATGTTCACCTGAATACCTGGCAGGGTTCAATGCTAACCACAGCCCAGAAAGGGATTGGAAATGGCCACAGATAACGTCTTACCTTGCCCCTTATCAGATTGTGGCCCTGACCACCGATCACAGTCGGGCACTGCACCCATCTGTCTCCCCGAGGGTGGGCGGCCATGGAAGCGTGGGGGGGGGGGCGGCTGTGTGGCCACACATCGCGCCATTCAGCCCCACCTCCTCCCTGATTCCCTTCAGTGATGGATGCCCAGCCTCATCACGGACCCGGATCTGGGAAAGATCCCGGTCCGGGATTCAGCATGGCGGGCCAAATGGCCTGTCACGTCTGAAAATACCCAGATAGCTAGAAAGAGCAAATAAGTGACCACGCTGTGCTTCCAGCTGTAATTTGCAACTGGAAGAGCAAGGCCCTTCTTAGGGGTATCTTCTGCTTAGGGTGGCCAGATATGAAAATTTTAGAGGTCACGTATGAGTAATGCAGGCTGCATTGGCTCCATTGTAGCCCTGCAACCTGTAAAAGTGTCTTCTAAAATTTGCATATCTGGCCACCCTACTTTGGCTGTAGACAGTAAAGTCTCTGCATACACAGAACAAGTTTGAATATAGCTGCCTTTGGTGTAAGCCTGTACCTTCATCAGGCAGGAATCCTTCTCCTGGACAGGTTTGTCTGAAGAAGGAATCTTTTTGATCCTGGGACAAATGATCTAGTGCAGGGTTGGGGAATCTCTCCCCCTCCCCCCCCCGCCCCTCCCAGTTAGCCACTTTGAAAATTTGTACAAGCTCCACAAACTGGATAGGAGTTGGAGTGAGGTGCTTAATTGGCATACCCGGGGCAGCAGGAGGGGCCAGATCATGGATGTATCATTTCCTCTACCTTCCTCTGAGTCCATTTCTCAGATTGGACCCATGAGCCAGATAAAAAGAAGCCATGTTCTGAAGGTTCCCTACTTCTAGTCTAGTGGTATGTGGAGGGAGAGATGAACACTACCAGAGGTAGGCCATTTCAACTCTCCATTTCAAAAAGGAGAGAGAGCATAATCAAAGGGACCAATACCCTAATGGAAGTAAAGTGATACCCTGAGATTTTGGCTTGGATTAGAAAACCAAACTGTATTCTGTCCCTGTGTTGGGTTCTGTCTTTCTGAGATCTTCTCATTCAGTGTGAATAGTAGCCCATTTAGCCATGGAAGACAATGCATTGCTTTGCTGGGCCACTTATTGCTCAGCTCTGAAATCTCCTATTGCTGGCTGCAAGCCAAGCTTGACAACTCGCCATGAAAGCAGCACGTTCCCCTGTATTTGAGATTTCTTTACTAGAATGTCTTTTGTGCTTGGGAAGATAATTACTATGCTAACTTTGTTTTTCAAAAAAGAAATGTAACAGAGTGACTCCTTTAACAGGATTACAAGCAGCAGAAGCATTGGTTTTTATCTTTTTCCTTTCTCTTTCTGTGTGTACGCATCAGCTTTCTAGCTTGTCTCTCTGCTCCCTCAACAAGAAGAACAAATTAGAGAGTTGTATTCATCTGTATTCTAGTTTCATCTCATTTTCAGAGACATCTCTCTAATAATGTGCATGAAGGCGCTTCATGCTGAGGGTGGGCTTGACTTAGATATTAAAATAGCACATCAACATCAGAAGGATGAAGTTTACCCTTGGAAGTGCTGCCATGAGGGAAGAAAAAGGAGGAGAAAGAACGTGTGTGTGAATGGAGTCATTTAGGATGCTAAATACTATAGATCACACAAGTGGGTTGTTGTGAGAATTTGAAGTTGTTAATTAGTTCTATGTGAAGTGCACTAAGTGCCATGGGGGGCGGGGGAGGGTGCTATATAAAAATAAAAATTATTTGGTATTTTCCTCCTGGAAACTGGGTAGCAGGAGAGATGGCAGTTGATGTTCTCAGCTCTCACCAGTAAGTGTCACAAGAGGCAACACCAATGATTTCGGGAGGATTTCAGTAGCTAGAGTGACTGACTTGTCTTGTATCTATATAGCCCTACTTTTATAAGAACATAAGTAGGGCCATACTGGGTCTGACCAATGGTCCACCAAGCCCAGCATCCTGTCTCCAACAGTGACCAATCTCTTTCTTTTGGGAGAAGTACCCGACAGGTCACAATGGACAATCCATTCCCTGTTTTTCCAGCCCCCAACAGTAAGAGGTTACGTTCCCCAAACCTTCTAGGCTAATAGCCATTAGTGGGACCTATCCTCCAAGAACTTATACCAACCCTTTTAAAACTAGCTACACTACCAGTCATAACCACTTTCTCTGGCAGTAAGTTCCACACGTTAATTGTGTGCTGAGTGAAAACAAACACTTTCTCTTATTTCTTTTAACTCTGCTACCAGTTAATTTCATGGAGTGTCTGTAGCAGGAAGCGGTTCCCAGGGCGTACATCCCTGCAGGATCAGACCCCTGTGCAGTCACTTCTTTAGGGAATCATAAACATAAGAGTGGCTAGTCACTGGCAGTCAGGCATCCAGGCTCTCTTCTCAGCTCAAGTCCAGGGATCCAGGCTTCTCCCCAGCAGGGCTTCAGTACCGGACAGCTCCCCTGCTGAAGGGCCCCTGGAGATGTTACCTCTTCAGCTCCCAAGCAGAGACTGAAGCCCTCTCCGGCTTCCAGCCTCTTATGTAGTCTGAGTGGGCAAGGCCAACTCCCCAGGCTGTCTGCCCTTAGAGGACCAGTGTCCTGCCCACTGTGTCTCCTTCACTCTTAGCCTGTTTCTATCTCAGGCTGGTTTCTTGGTATGGGGCTGACTCTGCCATGCCCCTGCGCATGCTCACATCTAAGGCTGGCCCCCTCAGCCCCCTCTTAAAGTGGCAGCAGCCCAGCAAAGCTGCTCCCTACTACAGTGTCTTGTTCTAATACTCTTAGGGTAAATAACTGCTCCCTATTTATGTGTTCCATACCACTCATGACTTTATAAACTTCTATCATATCCCCTATCAATTGTCTCATCTCCAAGCTGAAGAGCCCTATCAAGTCTCTCCTCATACGGGAACCATCCCATACCCTTGATTATTTTTCTTGCCCTTCTCTGTATCTTTTCTAGCTCTACTATGTCTTTTTTTTAGATGGCGCAATCAGAACTGCACACAATACTCCAGGTGCGGTCATACCATAGATCTATATAGAAGCATTACGATATTTTCAATTTTATTCCTGACATTCTGTTTGCTTTTTTGACCACCGCCACACACTCAGCTGAAGATTTCAATGTATTGTCCACAATGACTCCAAGACGTCCTGAGTGGTAACTCCTAATTTAGAACCCAGCATTGTATACATATAGTTTGGGTTACTATGGATCAGAAACTGGTTGAAAGACAGAAAGCAAAGGGTTGGACTAAATGGTCAGTTTTCACAATGGAGAGATGTAAAAAGTGGTGTGCCTCAGGGATCTGTATTGGGACCGGTGCTGTTTAATGTATTCATTAATGATTTGGAAAAGGGTGTTAAGAGTGAGGTGATCAAATTTGCAGACGACACCAAGTTATTCAAGGTAGTTAAAACACGAGCAGACTGTGAGGAACTGCAACAGGATCTTACGACACTGGGTGCCTGGGCATCTAAATGGCAAATGAGATTTAATGTGGACAAGTGCAAAGTGATGCACGTAGGGAAAAATAATCCAAACTATGCGTACACAATGCTGGGTACTAAGCTAGGAGTTACCACTCAGGAAAAGGATCTGGGGGTGGTTGTGGACAATACAATGAAATCCACAGCGCAGTGCGCAGCAGCAGTCAAAAAAGCAAACAGAATGTTAGGAATTATTCGGAAGGGGATAGAGAATAAAACTGAGGATGTCATAATGCCTCTATACAAATCAATGGTGCGACCGCACCTCGAATATTGTGTGCAGTTCTGGTCGCCCCATCTCAAAAAAGACATAGCTGAACTAGAAAAGGTACAGAGAAGGGCAACAAAAATGATCAAGGGCATGGAAGGGCTCCCGTATGAGGAGAGGCTTGGTAGGTTGGGGCTCTTCAGCTTGGAGAAGAGACGACTGAGAGGAGATATGATAGAGGTCTATAAAATCATGAGTGGTGTGGAACTAATAAACAAGGAGCAGTTATTTACCCTCTCAGCTAGTACTAGAACTAGGGGACACTCCATGAAACTCATGGGTGGCAAGTTTAAAACAAATAAAAGAAAATATTTTTTCACTCAGCGTATAATTGGGTTGTGGAATCTACTGCCAGAGGCCGTTGTAAGGGCCAGTACTATAGCTGAGTTTAAAAGAGGCTTGGACAAGTTTCTGGAAGATAGGTCCATTAGCAGCTATTAGCCAGACAGGATCAGGGAAAATGATGGGAGCTGAGGGAAAACAACAGGAAATGGATCTTCCATTGTGACCTGTTGGGTGTTTCTCCCAAGCCACCGTGATTGGCCACTGTCGGAGACAGGATGCTGAGCTAGATGGACCATTGGTCTGACCCAGTATGGCACTTCTTATGTTCTTATTTTTCCCTATGTGCATCACTTTGCACTTGTCCACATTAAATTTAATCTGCCATTTGAATGCCCAGTCACCGAGCCTCGCATGATCATCCTGCAATTCTTCACAGTCCGCTTGGGCATTAACTACCTTTGTGTCATCTGCAAATTTGATAACCTCACTCTTTACTCCTTTCTCCAGATTATTAATGAATATATTAAACTACACCAGTCCTAGTACATATCCCTGGGGCACTCCACTAGTTACTTCTCTCCATTGTGATAACACTGCTTCTTATCCCAATTTCCTCAAGAGTCTCTCATCAGGGACCTTTACTGAGCACCTTCTGAAAGTCCAGATACACTCCAGATACTATACTATATAAACTGGCTCGCCCCTATCCACATACTTATTTACACCCTCAAAGAATTCCAATAGATTAGTTAGGCATGACTTCCCTTTCCTAAATCCATGTTGACTCTTCCCCATTAAGCTACGTTTATCAATAGGCTCAGTAATTTTGTTCTTAACCGTTTCCACCAGTTTGCCTGGAATCGACTTCAGGCTCACCAGTCTGTAGTTTCCAGGATCACCTCTGGAGCCCTTTTAAAATATTGGTTGTTACATTTGCTACCCTCCAATCCTCTGGTACGGTGGCAGATTTAAGCGATAGGTTACAAATTACCAATAATAGGTCTGCAACTTCATATTTAAGTTCCTTCAGAACTCTGAGATGAACATCATCTAGTCCTGGTGATTTGTTACTATTTAGTTTGTCAGTTTGCTCCAGAACCTCCTCCAGGGTTGCACTTATTTGGGACAGTTCTTCCAATTCATCACCTATAAAGACTTGGTCCGGCGTGGATATCTCTTCAGCAGTGAAGACAGAAGCAAATAATTCATTCAGCTTCTCTGCAATGTCCTTATCCTCCCTGAGCGCCCCTTTCATCCCCTGGTCATAATGGCCCTATCAACTCTCTGGCAGGCTTCTTGCTTCTGATGTACTTGAAAAAGTTATTTTTCCCTACATAACGGGAAAAGTTACTTTTCCCCACATAACTGTTCTTTGGTATCCTCTCAGCATTTTCCATTAGTGATGATAATACTTGACATTCAGAGAACTTTATGATGTCTTCATGTAGAAATATTATCTAATTAGTGAAAGTTTGGCCACAGTAGGTTCCTATTTCAGGTCATCCAAAGTTTCCCAGTGTATTCTTAAGTTTGGTAGATGAAACTTTTTGACATCACATGCCCCTCTTTGTTTCCTATTGGATGAATGAAGAGAGTCAAGGGAGAGAAGGAAAGCAGAACAGAGGGCCTCTTAGGTTTTTTAAAAAAACGAGAGACATCTACGCATCCAACTGCTTCTGTGACCATGGTGCGTGGGGAGGCGCACTCCCATGACTCTTGCAGTGGCCGCTCATGGCCACGCACGGAATGCTTCTGAAAAATCCAGAGTGCCCCGTGTGGGCATGGGGGGTTGCCTCCATGGATGGGGCAGAGAGAGAGAGAACAAACAAGGCTACTAAAAATGAATTTTACTATAAAAGTACAATAACAATAATGATCATAAAAATAAAATCAACCATAAACATATATAATGTTCCCAATCAATACAATTATGATCACAGCCCAACGTGTGTCAGGAAATTTCCCTTCTTCAGGGGTGCAATTAAAATCTGAAATATACCAATAACAACAACAACAATAATATAAACAAACAAATACAAGAATTATTACAAAAATGTGCAAGAATATTTTCTGTAAACGAAAGACCAACCAACCTGACAATCCATTAACTCTTTTGACTTTAAAAATTCATAAAGGAAAAAAATTAATCCTTATATAGCCTGCTCTCAATGGCCATAAGCTTTTGCAGAGATCAATGTGGGATCAATGAGGGATAAGAGAAAATGTATGTATTCTTGTTTGGAAACACTTGAAACAGACTCCACATCACAGGTGCTGACAGTTTTTATTCACTTTAATAGTTTATAAGGGATACCTGTTAAAGAGGCTGTTAGCTCCTGCTCAGTATTCACTCAGTTTATTTTACACCAGTCAGAAGTAGGGGCTATAGGTGTTGCTTTGTTGATTTAGCATAAGGTTAGCCACCTTATTAGCTTTTTGTTATTCCTCTTCTTTCAGAAGAGTTCAACAATTTTGAGCATTATTTAATTCAGCATTTTCCCTCCCCTTCCCCCCTCTTTTTTAAATCCTCCATTTTGAGGTTGTTAGAGATCTGCAAGATTCATACATTTTGTGAAGTGGTTGTTTACAGGCTCTCTTCCACTTTGGGGAGGTATGTTCTGCATTATTTTTTTAGAATTCCATTATGTGTACCACAGTTGGCAACCAATAATAAGATATAGAAACTATATGGAAACTAGGGATCGGACACTGGGGAGAATACCGGATACCAGATTTATTGGTATCAGAGCTCCCTGGTATCCGATTTACCGGTATCGGCATACCGGTTATTTAACATTGGGCGGTTTACTTTTTTTTTACATTGCGGCCATTGAAGTCAATGGCCGCAATGTAAAAAAACCGGTAAAGCAGCCAATGTTAAAAAAAGGTATGCCGATACCGGTGATTATCGGATTAATCCGATATACCTGATTATTGAGTGTATCGAATTTATCCAATACTGATATTCCCACCCCTAAACAATCATGATGTACTCCTATAGATAAGGCAGGATAATATTTTGGGAAGTCAACTTGATGGAGGTCAGACTGTTTTCTGTTAGCTGTGAGACATTTCTAGTGGCTGTATTACTACGAGTTTCATAAATGTATTCAAAGGACCAGGTTATTTCCTTCATTCAAGACTGTGGGGAATTTTGTTCATTAGTTTATTCTATAATGATGACTATATCCTTGTTTTAGGGTCACAGAAGAAAATACACACTGATCTCTGCAAAAGCCTATGGCCATTGAGATCAGGCTATATAAGGATTTGTTTTCTTTATGAATTTTTAAAGTCAAAAGAGTTAATGGTTTGTCAGGTTGGTTGGTTTTTCATTTACAGAATATATTCTTGCACATTTTTGTAATCATTCTTGTATTTGTTTATATTTTTATTATTTTTTATTGTTGATATATTTCAGATTTTAATTGCACCCCTGAAGAAGGGAAATTTCCCGAAACATGTCGGGCTGTGATCATTGTATTGATTGGGAACATTATTTTATTTATTTTATTTTATAATAAAATAAAAGCATCTCGGGGCAGCTAACAACATATTAAAACAATTTAAAACAACAATAATACAATTTACAACACTATTAAAACACAATATAACATTATATATGTTTACGGTTGCTTTTATTTTTATGATCATTATTGTTGTATTGTTATAGTAAAATTGATTTTTAGTAGCCTTGTTTGTTCTGTTTGCCTGTCTTGGCTACATTGTATTCCCTTGTTTTCTCCTCCATGGATGGGTCAGTCATGCTGGGAGACGCTCGTTTGAAGCGCTCTCCATGCACGTTGTGTACATGGGTGCCCCGCAGCTGCGCCACTCAGCGACCATACCCTCCCCCCCCTTCCATAGCACTCGTGGAAAATCACCTTTAATAATAATGATAATAGAGATCATATATATAAATAAAATGCCGTGCTTCCTAAATAGTCAAATACAGACAGTGTCCAGATGTCAGGCCAGACTATTTAATCTGTATATGTCAGGGGTAGGGAACCTCAGGTCCGGGGGCCAAATGCGGCCCTCGGAAAGTTTTTATGTGGCCCCTTTCCAGTGCCTGGATCTGGCCCCTGGATCCAGTCTCTACCCCTAAACACTGAACAACTGAGCTCAGGATAATGGGACAGAGAGGAGGGCATGCACACAAGGCTAAGGGACAGATCCACAGCACAGATCCATGATCTGGGCCCTCCTTTTCTTGAATACATTACGTGGTGCTTTTCCAGTAATGCCCTTGGTTCTTCAAGCAGCTGTTACTTGCACAAGTGACCGCTTCTAGCTTTTAAGAGGCCTACCTTGCCCGTTTTATTCTCTGCATTTGGGGGTGTTGATGGAAGAGTTTGCAGAATACCTTGGATATAAAGGAAGAGAGAAGTGCAGTTTGTTTTCTGTTTCATGTTTATTGGCCATGGGCTGTGTCACCTTTACCCCTTTTGTACCAGTTGTGTTTGCACCCTAAAGAGTCACTTGCAGCCTAGTCAAGAAGAGAAACAAACTATCACCCATCTAGTTTTTCCCACATCCAAAACATCAATGTGAGAACAAGCCCTCTAGGGTGTGTGTGTGTGTGTGTGTGTTTATATATATATATATATATACACCCTATATATATTGGAATAGGGTCTAGTCAAAAATTTAGTTACCTCCTTAGCAACTTTGGAAGTCAGCTGATCTAATATTTGATTTCGGGCAATCCGAGAGTCAGTTCCCTATATATATATATATACACACACACACACACACACAACTAACACATGCCCTGTTGACTTTTTGTTGGTGTGGTGATGATCTAGCGCTTGCAGGCATGATAAGGAGAGACAGATGATAGGAGGAGGATGCTAGGGAAAATCTCTAGCCTCTCTTCAGGAGTTGAGTGGCCATCATTTTGTTAGGAAGTTCCAATCCCAGTGTTAAAAGGGACAGTCCACTTGAATAACAAAAAAACAATGAGATATAACTTCATTGTATTTTGAAGAACTACTATGATGTGTTTTGCAATCCATCTATTTTCAAAGGTAGGAGATATGAGTGTGCTCTTTCTTCAATGACTGTTCAAGAAAGCTTACTTTCTCAAGGATAAGCCTAAGGGAATTCAGTCGCCAGCTAGTATTAAGGAACTGATTTATGTTTGTTTCCATCTTTTCTCTTGTACTTTGAAATGTTCTGAATTTAAAAACCTGTAGGAAAGCTGTCGGTTTGGGCTGCAAACAGCAGTTTGCTCTTGGCTTCCCACTAACATTGTTAAATATACATACATAAATACATACATAGTTTATTCCGGCTATTCACCATTAAAAGTGTACATTATACAGTAACTATAACTATTATAGGTTACAAAGCCATAACTCGGTTCAGGAACATTAACAATCTGTGTCCTCTGACAGAAGAGTAAACCTTTTCCGCTGGGCTAACAGAAAGTATAATGCTATGGTTTTCATAACACTTGGATCTCGCAGGGACAATAGAGCAAAGATCCTCTCCAACTCAAGTAGAGAGGGTTGCCCTTCTAAAATTGGAGTAACCCACACAGCACGTAAGTCCTCGTAGTGAGGGCATGCAAACAGAATGTGCTCTATAGAGTCAACCTCCCCAGTACCACAGGTACATTCACATTGCCTTTCAGTATTGACTATCCCCTCTGCTCTACCAGTAGTAATGGCTGATGGAAGAAGCTGAAATCTGGCCAAGGTCAAAGCCCTACAAAGTTGGAAATCTTGTAGGTGAAGCAGGTAAGGTTCTAAGGCAAATTTCACTTTTAAAAGGGAATACAATGGGGCAATTCTTACTGTTGCTACTTGAGATGGATCCTCCTGAACAGAGATGTCAGAAATCCTCTGCTTGATATCACATAATACCAACCTACTATGCATCTGAAGACAATAATCTGAGGAAAACCCCAGCTTGGTTAGAGTTACTGTTATTTCATACCACCATCTATACTTTGTGCTCCCATGATGCTGCATCTGTTCCAGCTAACACTTACTGGGTAATCTAATTAGATCTTGATGTCGCAATTTATCTCAGTATGTGATTGCGCTTTTTTTTGGCCAAGGCAGCTACTGATAATTGTCTGGTTTCTGCACAACGCATAGGAAGGGGTGTGGATTTAGGAATTCCTAACACTCCTCGACCACCTCCGTATTGCTAGAATAGGCAAAAAAGCAAATTTCACAGCTGTAAAGAATTTGAACTAGCACTTTGGTCTTGTATTCTCCAAGCACAGGGGTTGGATTAGAGATATTGGAACTTCTATACAATCTCAGAATTCCTGCTACTGTAGGAATGAAGCCTGAAGCCTTAGTAATTAAATTCTTTTTGTGAGCTGCCCAATGACCATTTCCTGAGAAACACATATCTAGGTATGTATATTTAGAAACCTGAGCCAGCAAATTTCCACCAATAGAACAGGTAAATTTCACCCGACTGGAGCTAAAACACACAGACTGGGATTTCTGCACATTCATCTTCAAATCATTGATCAAACAATAAGTGTTTAATTGGTTTAGACAAAACTGGAGATCCTGCTTTGTCTGAGACATCAGTGTAATGTCATTGGCATACATTAGCATGGCTATAGGTCTATCTGCTATTTTGGGAGGAGTACGGCTGGTTGTAGTAATTAATTCAACCAAGTAATTTATGATGAAAATGAAAATAACAACTATAGAAGTCAGCTGTTCTAATATTTGATTAGGGGCAATCCGAGAGTCAGCTCCCAAAATATGAGACTTAAGTTCAACTACACCAGTGGACATCAAGGTATCCATAACCTTGGTAAACACTAAGTTAGACCACTTCACTCTAAGTGTTCCAAATGTGCAGGATCCTTATTTATTGGACTGATTTTTCTCATAGCCCTCTATAATGATGGTCAACAAAATTGTGATGTGAACTCTCTGGTCTAACAATAAATTCAAATCATTGTTAAATATTTTTAAAGCTGTACAACTAGAGAGGGCAGTCTGCCAGGGAGTGTTCTGACAATCCGCTCTTCTGGATTAAGCTCTCTGGAAGAACCTCTCTAAACCCACTTTAGCTACCTTGCTGTCCTTTCAAGAAAGGTATTAATTTAAAGTGTGTTAAATGGAGGATTTGTACCACTCTCCAGAAGTATGATTCGAACACGTTGGTTATTCCAGAATAACTAACACTGGTTGATAAAGTTTGTGAGTACACACCCCTGTTTATAGTCCGATCCTGTTGAAATGATGGAGGTTCAGATACACATTTAAGGAGCTGGATATAACTGATTTGAGAACACTTTCTTTCTCAGCTTCCCTTTCTCCTAGCTCAGAAAGTGAACGTGTATCTTTCTACCGGCAGAGGGAGACGGGAAGAATCTCAAGAACGGGTGAGGAACCTTTCCCCGCCTGCTGGCCACTTTGAAAATTAGTACAAACTCCATGAGCCAAATCGGAGTCGGAGGCAGGGGTTCATAAGGGTTGTGCTCAAAATGGGGGCAGGAATAGAGGGAGGGGGGGAATCCAGATCCCAGATCTGTGCCTTGAATCCATCCCCTATCCTCAAGTGCATGCCCTCATCTCTAGTCCCTTCCTCTGAACTCACTCTGTCGGTATCTGAGGACAGGATCCATGAGCGAGATCCAAGAACTGGAAAAGAACCAAACAAAAAACAGCCCCAGGCCAGATTTGACTTATGGGCCACAAGTTCCCCACCCTTGAATAAAGTGTGTGTGATGCCACTCTGTAAAGAAAGCGAATGGAAAAGTGAGAATGGAGATTTCTTGGCCATTACATTTTGTTGCCTCTGTGTCTCTCCATTTGGTACCTCATGCACCCCACATTGCTTTTGCTGTCGATGGGAGTGATCTCAGCATTACAGATTTTCATATGCGGCTGTTCAGTATAAATAACACTCTTACCAGTTGCAGCCTATGGCTTAAGCAGGATCACCTGACTACATATCTTTCCAGGAAGAGTGATATCACTAGATCTTTAATTTCCTCCGATTGCCATCTGATGGAATACTCACTGTCAAAACTGGTATGGAGTGATGTGGAGAAACTCAGCACTCAGATAAGAAATTGCCATTTCTTTTACATCATGACTGATAGAAGGATTCAGTTCCTCCTCACTTATTGTGCCTCTGAGCATCATTAGATTCTTTACAATGTTGACATTTGCATAGGGCCCTTGACCCAAAGACTGTTTCCAAAAGGTTATCTTGGGAATGTACCTTTATGGCCACTGAAGTCAATGGAACTACTCTTGAATAAAAGGTTTCAGGATTTCAGCCTGTATGAGCAAAGGGCTCATGTAAATTGGTGTAAATTAGCATGGATCCAACTACATCAGTGGATCTGATGAAGATTTGAACATTAGATATTAGAAAAAATAGGCCTAGCAAGTTGAACATGGACTATCCTACTGCTCCTTCATAGAATATGTTTCCTAGTGCTTTCTTCAGTCTCATTTAAAACTCCCTAACAAAAAAGGCAGGGCTTCTGTTCTTCACTTCACCTCACCTAACATCAAATTCTCTTCACTCCAATAAAATGAACTCCGTTTTGCAATACTCTCTGCTCAGGTTTCAAGGAAACCGGGTGCTTGCTTGCCTTAGGAACGTTTCTGGACATGAGTGAGCTCCACTGTCTGTAATGGCTCCATGAGGGGATCAGTCCTGGACAGACCAATCAAGATTGCCCCTTTGTGGTCATATACTCTACCCCCTTGCACCACAAAGAGAAAAGCCAAGAATTCTGAATGCTACTAGAGGATGCTCCATGGGAACCCATGCACATAAACCAGAAGAAAATACATCTTGTACTTATCTGGCCAGAAATGGCTATGAACCTAACCCTCAATCACATGAGCTGATGCAGATTGTTATAATAGTGTAATGTTAATTGTAACATTTTACGAGTTCTAGGGTCTTTTATGATGAGGTCTTTTGGTTTGAAGTGTAAAACACCTGCTGGTAGCCAATACTGGAATTTAACTAGAGTGTGCAGCTGTGTCTAAGGGAAAGGGCCGGGGGTCTTTTGAACACCCTTTAGTCCTGCAGTGCGCTTTTCCTCAATCTTTTCTACTGTTAGGCCCCTGTTTACAAAAGCAGATCATATAGGGATCCCAAGGAGCAAACTTTATTCAGCATATCATACCGGGTCTCATTATTTAATTCCTTCAGGACTCCCCCTCCATCTGCTTCTGTTCCCTTGAGTTTGAGCTTGCATTTTCTTAGAGAATCCTTTATGTTTTTTATACTAACAAGAAGGTTTTGCTAAATTTCTGTACTCCAGGGGTGCAACCAGGATAGTTTTAAGGGTGTGGGGAGGGGCCCCTGCCTCCTCTCAGCCCATGCCCCTGTCCTTCCCCCAGCCCTGCTCCTTGAGGTGATATCTGCGTATCAGAGTGGGTGATATATATGTGCCACAGGAGAGGGGGTATGGGTGTGAGGTTCGAGTAGGGTGGCCAGATATGTAGATTTTAGAGGACACTTATGAGAAATGCAGGTTGCAGAGCTGCACTGGCCCAAATGTAGCCCTGCAACCTGTATTTCTCATAAGTGTCCTAAAAAATTGTATATCTGGCCACCCTAAGAGTCTAATAGACAGATTAGACAGTCTAATACCTCTTTGTGCACTGCTTGTCTCATACATCCTTTCCCTTTTAATTCCTCCCAGCCTTTCAGGGCACGTCATCACTCTGTGAGGAACCAGAGCCTGAACAAGTGGGGGGGAGGAACAGGAAATATGTGCTTTGGGGCCGGGGCGTGGCAGGGGGGAAGGTGTCAAAGGACACTGCTAAGGAGAGGCTTGGACTCCCAGGCCTCCCTATGGTTGTGCCTCTGCCATTGCCTTAAAATTAGTAGTTTAAAACATCCAGTCTTGCTTTACATTTTTGTTTTTGTAAGATTTTTATGATTGTTTTAATATTTTTTAAATTGTTTTAATGGAAATTTGTTAGCCACCCTGAGCTGTTTGCAGGAGGGGCGGGATATAAATATATTAAATAAATAAAATAAATAAATAAATAGATTTAATGGCCATTACAATATGCATTCTTTTAATGGACTACAGGGAGTGTGGCATTGTTGGGGGAGCTGATAACCGCCTTCCCTGCTGCCAGTTAAATGTGTAGCTCAGGTGGTAGCTGCCTGAGCCATAAAGCTAGAGATCCACTGTTTAAATTAGGGGGCTTCATGATGATGTGGGCCACTTTCTGAAAATTAGTTCCATTTGCATGGGACAGATAGGAGTTGTTAGTGGGTGTGCTCAGGATGGGAGAAGGAAGAAGAAAGTCCAGATCATGTGTCTATGCCATCCCCTATCATTGAGTACATGCCTTCATCTTGAGGGTATCCAGGGGCCAGATCCAGGAACTGAAAAGGGCCCAAATAAGCCAAGCACACAGGGTGAAGGTTCCCCTCCCCTGGTTTAAAATCTGCTGCTGATTCATGATGCCAGAAGGGATTGGAACATTTACCAGGGCAGTGTAGTGCAGAGCATAAGCAAACTAAGCAGTTGCCTCAAGGCCCAAGCAGTTGCCTCCAGTGAGCCATCTGGTTGTACTGGTGCCCACAGAATGCCGCTGGCAGGTACATGGTACATGGTACAGCAAAGTGAGCAGATTCCAGACTTCAACAGCGTCACAGCCTGAAATGCACATGCGCTGGCCATGGTGAACTCGGGTACTAGCTGCAGCCATCATTGCCCTCAGCTACCCCTGGGATTGGCTACACATTATGGGCTGTTCTCCACCCCAACCCTGCGGGAGATGCCACAGTCTGTGCACATGGATTGTGAGCTGCAGCACCTGTGGGGACCTGTGTATTGCCCTCTTTTAACTGTGGCTGTGGCATGCATGGCTTTCCAGAAGCACACACTGTGTTCATTGCCATGGCAAGATGGGCAGCTCCCTGCTATCCATTGTTCGCTGTGAGTGAGGAGGGGCCCACAAAAGTATTCCTGCTCATGTTCTGCAGTGGATTACCACCACCACTGCCATCAGTTACACAAGACAGCGATGTTTTTACCTTTTCTTCTAAGAAACAGCTAGGAAACTACACACAGCTCTTAAGGACTGGTACTTTGGTTGCAAAATATTAAGAGGAAGAGTTGAAAAAAGTTAAGGCTAATTCTGCCCATTTGTGTGTACTTAATTATTTTTTGCAGCCTTTAGTTCCATGATCACAAGCATTTCTTTTCACAGGACTCCTGCCTCATTCAAGACGCAATCATAAGGAGACAGGATTAAGGTGGCAGGGAGAACTGTAAATCTGGCATTTCCTCCCTTATTAGTGTCCACCTTCGTATTGGTCCTAGTGATTCCTCTACTGATGTCATATAAGTCAATGGCAAAAATTCCACTGGATTCAAAAGGTCCAATTTGTGTCTCTTCGAATGATTGCTGATTCTGCAACTTCTGAATTGTCAGCTTCTGAATATTCCTAAGTGAAATATGTACACGCACCCCTCAGGTTAGGAATGCCAATGTTTACTGTATTTAGCTTAGTTTCTGTGTACTGCACGGACCTTCATTTTGTCAGTAAACACTTCACATCTGTGACTGTTTTAACTTCCCATCTATTTCAGCTTCCCTCATCAATCCCATTCACACTTCCCCCTCTCATGTTGCTGCTATTACACTAACAGCCCCCTTCCAGAGGCTCTGTAAGTTTCATGCTGGGTGAAATGGAGGATATCACAACAGCCCATCAAGCGAGCCTTGGGAAAGAAAAAAAATAATACCCCCCACACAACAGAGAGGAATCTGACTTGATTTGCCAGCTGTGAGCATGGCGGCTTTTGGTATTGGCTGAAATATAATCATTTCTAAATAGTTTGAGCTGGAAGTTTCTAGCTTGAATTTTATCTCTCCTCCCCTCCTATCCATGCAATGAATAGTTTCACAGTTTGGTGGCTTGTTGTTAAAGTGACTGGCAATGGTTCAGAATTGGGTAGGAGGAACTCGAAACGAGTGTTTGCTGGCATGTAAATTTGTAATGCATTTAGAATGACATGAGGTCAAAGCAAAGTGCCAAGACCTTTGTATCTCATATTTCAAACAAAAATAAGATGGGAAAGGGAGAGAATGCTTGGGAGTAGAATGAACCCCAGGGCTTCAGAACCATTTACTGGCTGGTCTGCAGAACACAGAAAATCATCTTGCAGGCATGAGTCTGCATCCTGCACTTCTCATAAGCACTTTAAAAATCTGAGGTAGAATGGTTGTCTCTTTTATCAAGGTTCCTCAAATACATAGTAGGTTTCACAGTGCTCTTCAGTAGTGTATGCCCAGTTCAATTTGCATTTGGCCAAATCACTTGCATCAAAAGATATTTGAAAGAAAAATCTGGATAAGTCTATCTAATGGTGGGGTTTTCCTCCATTCCTTCTGTTCATTGGAAAAAAATACTCCTGCATGAAGACTCATCAACTCTTGCAATTTTATCACAAATCTCGCCATAAAAGGTGTGTAATATTATGTTTGATTAAACCCCAGCTGCTAAAATCATCTCAACTTTCATTAAAAAAAAGAAGTTTCTAGTAATAAAGAGTTGTGGAGAATGGCTTGTAAACACGACTACAGTTTGTAGGCTTCAAAACAAAAAGAACACCTTCATCCATTGCCCCCCCCGCCCCCACAAAGGTCCTTGAACCAATCTCAGGCTTTGGGGGAGGGGAGCTGAGTTAGGAATTTGGGACAGCTAGGGTTGGCAACCTTGCTTGTTTCTTTGCCATCCTTTAAGCAGACAGGCCTATGGTAGAAGATCTTTTATGGTCTTCATCAGCTGAGAACTTCCAAGTAATGTCTGTAATAATAAAATGTCATGAGTCTGCTGAGCGAGGTCTTTTGAGAAAGGAGAAGATTGTGAAAACCTGAAGATGAAATCCACACTGAGTGATGGTTTGGTTTTTCATAATGTACAGTACCGGAATGCATGGTTGGCTACCTACCAAAGGACGTTTGTGAAAGACAAGGGTAGGGAGAATATTGATCGAGAGTGGGTAAAGGTCTGGGGAAGAAGCCCTACCTCCTTGGTGCTGAAGCCCTGCCCCCATGGTGCTTCCCCTCCCCACACTAGCAGTTAGGAACTCCTGAGCAGCCAGCCAATCCATCCCAAGGCTGGAGAGGAGGTTCCCACTAGCACCCAGTGCAAAAGTGGAGGCATCAACTGTGCTGGACTTTTAACCAGCACAGTGAACTGCTTGTGATCCTGCTCCTTCCCAAAGCCTGACCATTCTCTCAGTAGCAGTTAGGTGCTGCCGATGGGGACTGCCTCGATATGTGGGAGGAGTGGGATCACTGGCTAGTGTGCTGCGATGAGCTGCCTATGGCCCTACTCCCAGCTTCCCCTGCAAATAGTATATGCTTACTGATGGGCAGGGACCTGAGTTCACTGCACCCGAAAAATCTTAAATTCTGCAGCCAGTGAAGCCAAATTCTGCAAATTCACCACGAGCATTAATATTTATATAATTTGATTTGCATAATTATGCAACAATTGATACATGCCAATTTGCTTACCAGCATGATTTTTCAACTGTTTGCCATAGAATCACAACTTTGTTAATCAAACACCACTCGAATCCTCCGGAATTTCAGCACCCCACAACTCCCACCTCGTGTTAAAGCCCCAGACCTCCCTCACCAAAACATTATTATTATTATTAACAAACATTTATATAGCGCCAGCAGTGTACTTGGCACTTTACAAAGTAATAAAATAGACACGGTCCCTGCCCCTAGGGCTTACAATCTGAGAGACGGGAGCTGGGGGAGAGACTTAGGAAGGGGAACAGAGGGAGAGACAAGGGGTCTAACATTCATGAAGATGCGAGGTCTCAAGTGCACGTGCTTGGCTTGGTTACATCGAGAATGACAGCAGGCAGGTCCATGTTGCAAGGAAAAGGGTAAACCGATCGTAGGTATAGGAATAGTGGCTCAGCAGGATAAAGAGTCAGACAGAGCAGAGCGAAAGAGGTGAGTTTTAAGGAGAGCTTTGAAGGTATGAAGGGAGGGTGCAAGACATAGGTCCCTCAGACCCTCCTCACCCACAGTTCATCTCCAATGGGGCTATTCACCCTCAGGGGTCGTGGTCAAACCTCCCTGACAGATGGCAGCTACAGCAGCAGTTTTAGTTTGGGATCAGGTGACAGGTTTATGCCTGAGCCAGGATTTAAAGATTCCGCAGACAACTACTACTGCAAGTTTCACTGCAATTTCAGCATGGCACTGCGAGGATTGCCTGATTCTGCAAAAATCACTGCGAGTTGCAGCAACGCAGTTGTTATGGAACCCTGCTGATGGGAAAATGACTGGGTGCATGGAAGGAGTGGAGTTGCCCTGCTCTTCCCCACTCCTGACCAGCCCCCTTCCCTGTAACTTCTGGGGCAGATAAGGGGGTGGCTCATACTCCCTTTCCTGGTTGCTTTCCTGGTGAAAGAAAAGGACAGAAGCTTTTCTGCTTTTAATAAGGTACAGAAGGGGAAACAAGCAAACTAGACAAAAAGAAGCAGTTGCACTCTCTTATGTTTAATCCTCATTCTAGTTCCGGTCAGACAAATTACTCCTCACTTCCCATTAAACAACCTAGCAACTGCAGAAGTGTAGTAGATGTTGCATTTCCAGGCTGGGTGAAAGTGAACGCTACGGGACGGATTTTCAGGTGCTCAGGGACAGAATTTCAAATGTTGGCATCCAACAGTTCCTTATGGCCAGATTGTCAGAAGACCTCAGTTTGCAGGTTGAATGGCAGCTTGTTCTGACCTACAAAAACCCTAAATGGCTTGGGCCCCAAATATCTGAAAGCCCACCTCATCCCTCATGACCCATCATGGCCTCAGATGTCGGCCGGAAGGGCCCCCTTGCAGGTGCCATCTGCCTGCCAAGTTTCCACAGCAAGGGCACGCAGAGAGGTGTTTCCAGTGACTGCCTCACAATTATGGAGCATCCTTCCTCTAGAGATTCATCTAAGGGTGCTTTTATACGAGTGAGTCGCAGTCACGTGATTTTTCAAAATCTTGTGAGGCGGGATTATACGTGACGATGGATGTGATCATGCGCATTCAAGGTGGTTGTGCGTTGTTTGCCGACTGCGAACTAAATACCTATTTAGTTCATGGTCGGCAAACAACGCGCGGCCGCATTGAATGTGTGTGATCACGTCCATCGTCACGTATAATACCTCACGTGTAATACCTCTGTGAGGTATTAGTTCACAGTTGGCAAACAGCGCGTGGCCGCCTTGAATGCGCATGATCACATTCATCATCACGTATAATCCTGTTTTGCGGGATTTTGAAAAATCACACAAGCGGGTCGCGCAACTGCGACCTGCTCGTATAAAAGCAGCCTGAGACTGCTCGTCTTCCAGAAGGGATGTAAGACCTTTTTGTTTGGCAGGCAGGGATAGGTTGTGGAGGCATTTATGGGGAAGATGGAGGATTAAGGGGATTTTTATATGTTTTTATGTTATAAGCCATCCTGAGCTTTAGGGACAAGGGTGGTTATACATTTAAATAAATATAAATAGTTCTTTTGAAAATAAGGCCCAAATAAACAGAATACAGAAATAGAAACCGAATATAGCAATGGTGTATTGCACATTTGAGACATCTGCACTGAGTTGAAAATAAGCATGTTGAGCATTTACACAGTCCACATGGGGAAAGTAAAGTAAAATCTTCAGTAAAGTTTGGGAGAAAATAAGCACAGGGGAATAAGGGTGTAACCATGCTCTCATTGTAGTAAATGGAAATCTTGTCATTAACTAAATGACAACAGGATGGAGCCCAAGGAGGAGTTTAAAATAATACAGATCATTTTAATGCTTACTTCAGTACAAATTGTTTATTGTTGATACAAAAAATAAATAAATAAAAGCCTGGATCTTGTTGGCGTTCCTGGAAGACTGTGGTTACTCTGGGGTTTGTATTTTATAGAAGATGGCTAATGTGTTTCAGATTAGTATAATTTGAGGTTTTGAATTGGAATATGCTAATAAACTTAACACAAACGGTTTCTTGGAGTAAGTTACATAAATCTGGACTGAGTCTTGTGACACACTTTTCCCACCAGCTAATATGAAATATGTTCTGAGCTTTTCATTTCATTTCATTTATTCTTTGTCAGAACTTTCACCAATTGTTGACATACAGACTGTGATCCTCAAACAGCTTACTCTTAAGTGCAGCCCCATTAATTTAAATGGAACTAATCTGGAGTAAGTGGTCTGAGGCTTGTGTTCATAGTGGTTTCTGTGAGCAGCCATGGAGCGAGGAGGAGAAAAACTAATGCTGCAGTCTTCAAACCCTCTACTCCAGTACCACTGAAGGTGAGTAAGGGATTTGAATTAAAATCACAGTTCAAGTGATCACAAGTTCTGGAGATGATATGTCTTTGCAGCAGAAGAGTAAGCATTTGGGCCAAATCTTCAGTTGGTGTAAACATTGGGTATTTTCAGATGTTACGTGATCACGCTCAACCATGGTGAATTCCCCATGGGGGAGCATGATCCCGTAACGTCTGGCCAGTGTAACGCCAGATGTTCACCCCCGTGAATCACGAGGGGGGATCAGATTTACCACGCTTCCGTCCCTCCTCCCTGGAGGAGGAAAGGAGCGTGGTAAATCTGATTTCCCCCCCGTGATCCACGGGGGTGACCACCCAGCGTAACACTGACCAGACGTGACGTTGACACACTCAACCATGGGGAATTCACCATGGTTGAGCGTGTCAACATCACGTCTGGCCGCTGACCATGGCCCGGAATCAGCGGCCGTGCTCACCACCGATTCCGGGCCATGGTCAATTTCCCGGGGGCGGGCGGGCACGCGCAGCGGCCGTATTGGCCACAGTGCCCGCCCGTCTCCGGGAGGGTGGGCTGCTGGGGGAGCATGGGGGGCGGGGCTGTGCAGCCGCACGTAGCGCCGCGCAGCCCCTCCCCAGATTCCCCGCCAGGTATTGATCCTGGCAGGGAATCAATAGGGTGATTCTGTGACAGAGCGAATGCCGCCCCGTCACGTCTGAAATCACCCATTGTGACTCAATAGGGGATAAAATACTCTTACTTTAGGACCATCCTTGCCTCTAAAGTCCAGAGCTGCCCTAAGTCAGTTTAACTGGCCACTGGAGAATTCTCCTATGCAGTAGAAATCCGCATGTCCAGATGCCCTGCGGAATATGCTTTTTGTCTTGAATAGAGCAGTGCCCGGATTTTGGCAAAGAAAGGAATTCTACTGTAGTAGTGACACAATGGCTGTTTTTACACAGATGCTAAATCCGGAATAACGTCTGTCAACCTGGGTTTAGATGTCCATGTAAACACCTAATCTTAGTTTAAATTATCCGGGTTAAGGGTTTATTTAATCCTCATTTTCTAGCATTTATTTAACCTGGGATCAAATAAACCCACGTTAATGTCCGTGTAAACTGTAAATCCGAATTGAGCATAGAGATTATTAGATAGAGCAAACATCCTCTCTACCCAGGAACGTCTCTATGGTTGTCAGCACTTTCTGGGGCTCTGACCAGGAAATCAGCATTTTTATTTCTCTTCCCCCAAACCTGGTGCATAGATTAGCTGTGGGATCATTCAAAGTTCTCTCTAAAGGAGAACAAAAATCATAGTGGACGAAGGTGATGCAATTCAGCAGGTCAGCAGCAAAGCACTATGGGATTTTTCAGTCATCCGTGTTAGTCTCCACCCATATTAACCATGAACACTGTGATCCAGGATTAATGATTATTCCGAGTGGTAAATGTCTGTGTAAACAGGAACCCAGGATTAAGAATCTGGAATTTTAAATATGGGTTAGCGTCCATGTAAAAACAGCCTGTGTGCTCGAGAGTTGCAGGGGACATAAGACATGTCCAGAATAAGGAAGGGTCCAGAAAAGGGGCTTCTACCATAGTACTTCATATACCAGCCTCCCGGTCGCTAGCCCAAAGGTGTCTCCTGGGAAAAGTGTATGTGGCTCCATGACCAGCTGTTTCCTGGCTATGCTTTGACAGCTGGTGTAGATTGCAGCAACACACAGGTTGCTCTGATATACCCCGTAGAGCAGATCTGAGCCTGGACTGACCCAGGATAGGAGGGCACCAAGTTGGCCTACTGCCCTTTAATCCCATGCACCCTTGGACTTCTGCTGAACACTTCTTGGCTGAATCAGATTCTGCATCATGAGGATCCAGCAAATATTGCATAGATGGGAACAAGATTCCATTTGATAGTTCTATTTGGGCTGGATTTTAAACAAGAAATGTCTAATTCTTTTCTTTCCCTTTGCTTGAAGTTTTAGATGTTACATAAAAATTCACAAAATGACTTGTTATAGCAGTGGGTGCCATAAGAGAGCCTCTGGTGAAGTTTTGTGAATGTGCCAATTAACTCTTTATGGATGGTAAACAATAAAAGCAGTTTGAATTACAACACTAACACAATATGGTTAGTTGAAGAACTGAGGCATGTAAAGGGGGAAGTTTCCCAGTAACACCATCCTGCTATTCTCTGTGGTGAGTGATGGAGTCAGTGATTCTGATTCTCTCAATGGGCACAATCCTCATCTGTTGGGTGGTTAGGAGAGCTGCATGCATGTAAGTGGCATTCCAGAGTGCCATGCTAGATTCAGTGGGTGGCAAATCCACTTTAGTAAGAGACATCGGGTGCAGATAAACAGACGATAGCCCATAGGAATCCCGTGTTTGGTTTGGGTGGGCCCCGCTTGGGGTTTTGCACGGCAAACCCAATATGCAGGTAGGCGCTGTGCTCAGCCCACCCACCCCCTCCCTTCCCTCATGACTCACAGCTGAAGGGAATTCTGGGTCCGGGAAGCTGCCCCAGTTGTTTGCCTCCTGGTGTTTTTTTGGTTTTGGTTTGTTTTGCCTTTTGGAAGGCTGTATTTGAGCATTCCAAAGTGAAAGTAAGCAGTAGAAGCCGCAGGGAGAGTGGGAACAGTGAGCATGTCAGTGCTCTGACGTCTGGGATTGCTTTAGGTGATTTGCTGCACAGAGGTTGCGTGCATCCTAATAGACGGGGGCAGACATGTGGGCGAACATTGGCCCAGATTGGCCCACATGGTGGACCCGCGAGTCCCCAGGACTACGCCATGAGTGGAGGCTTTTTGGAGGCTCCGTGGTGCACGGGAGTGTGCATCTTGTGGCCACCGAATAAACAGGCAGTGAATACAGGTTGGACACCCTCCTGGTGGTGGCTGCTGTCTTGTTTTATTTTATTTATTTATTTATTTATTTATTTATAATAAAATTTGTATGCCAGCCCCTCCTGCTAAAAGCATCCTGGGGCAGCTAACAATATGTTAAAAACAGATTAAAACAGTCAGTCATCAAATACAATTAAAACACACATTCTTGTGCAACATAACCCTGGAGAGTGGGCTGCTGCCTGTAATGTGGGAGTGCAGAACAATGCATCCCTGCACCTGGGAGCATACTTATGGGTGGTCAAACCACACTTAAATGCTGACCATGCAGAAGGCTGTCCTGGGCTAAGAGGGGGGGGGGGTGACACTGCATATGCAAGTGAGAATGGGTGATGGTCTGTGATGCCTCTCACTGCAGATGAGGGCATGCAAAATCCTCCAGTCTAGTGCGCTGAAGTGCTACCCAGTTTATGTGTGCATGGCTCCCCTGTACACCTGGCGAATAAGGATTGAGGCCAGTGTGACTAAATCAAAAAGATCCCAGTGATACTGGTTTCTGTCTTGGCAAAGCCTGGGTGGTTTTTTAAAAACACTTTGTGTCTTGCTGTCAAAATAGATGAGGAATGTTTTCACATACTAAAGAAAATGCCTGTGTGCATATGACCCTTGTTTGTGAACAGGAACATTAACTTGTAGGAGAAACCAAGTGGAACAAAATGTTTTAAATCAAGTCATGCAGTGCTACTACATTTTGAGTATTTATGTCTAGCTACCATCAATGCTGCAACTCCATTTGTTCAACGTTGCAGGGTTGGGTTTTAAAGGTAGGGCAAAATGCCCACAACAGCGAAGTCATGCACTTTGGAAAAAATAATGCTAACTATACATGCACAGTGGCTCAATGCACAGCAGTGGTCAAAAAAGCAAACAGAACCTTAGCAAAATGAAACTTAAAAGGAAAGAAAGTAATACAGAAAAATGCCATTCTATAAATCCATGTGTATACCTATATACTGGTCTGGTTGCCCCTAACTAGCATAACATAAGAATGTAAAAAGTACCATACTGGGTCAGACCAATGAATGGTCCATCTAGCCCAGCATTCCATCTCTGACGGGGTGTTTTTAGACAAGCGCCTCCTCACCCATTACTCACCCATCATACCTTATGCAGCCCTGCAATGTGCATGATGGGTGGGGAGACAATGGTCTAAAAACACCCAGTGGCAGTTTCTGTTGCTTCAGGAAAGTGCATAACACATCGTAATGGAGTGATCCATTCCCTGCTATTCACTCCTTGCCCCTAATAGCCAAGTCTCATCCCCTGATCAGCTTCACTAATAGCTATTTATGGACCTATCCTATAAGAATTTATCTAATCCTTTTTTAATCCAGTTATGCTATTGGCCTTTACAACATTTTCTAGCAATGAGTTCCACAGGTTAATTGTACATTTAGTGGAAAAATACTTTTGTTTTGAACCTACTACCATTTAATTTCATAGGATGTCTCCTAATTCTCTTACTCCGAGAAAGGGTATACAAGAGCTGCTTATTTACTTGCTCTGTACCAGTCAGGATTTTGTAAACTTCTATCCTATTCCTCCTCAGTCGTCTCCTCCCCAGACTGAAGAACCTAACCTATTGAGCGTCCTCTTCTACAGAAGATATTCTGTGTTTGTTGTCCTTCTCTCTGCACTCTTTCCCGTTCTACTGTGTCTTTTTTGAGATGGGACGACCAGAACTACACACAATATTTGAGGTTTAGACACTTCATAGATTTATATAGGAAAACTCTAATGTTCTACATTTTATTTTCTGTCCCTTTCTCAGTAATTCCTAACATTCTTTTTGCTATTTTGACTGCTGCTACACACTGAACAGATATTATCATCCACAATGAGCCCAAGATCTTTTTTTCTGAATGGTATTATTATTATTATTATTATAAACATTTATATAGCGCCAATCATGTGACCTGGTGCTGTACAGAACATAGAATTAGACGCGGTCCCTGCCGGTGGCTTACAATCTAAAAGACAAAGGGGGGGAGACAGGGAGAGGGGACAGTGGGAGAGACAGGGGAGAAGACAAACAAACATTCAAGTGGATG
>QEPC01003457.1:1123747-1145552 GCA_003113815.1 Sphenodon punctatus
TTAAGATTATTTTTTCATATGCATATCACTTTGAACTTATCAACATTGATGTGACATCTAATTGCCCAGTCTCCCAGCTGTGTGAAATCCTTTTGTAATTTTGCAATCTGTTTTGGACTTAACTATCATGAATAACTTGTCAGCTGCAAATTTGGCCACATTACTCTTTATTCCCCTTTCCAGATCATTAATGAATATGCTAAACAGCACCAGTCTCATGACAGACTCCTGAGGTACCCTGCTGCTTACTTCTCTCCATTGTGAAAGTTGACCATTTATTAATGTTCAGTGCCAGATACATTGCTGGCACTATATAAATAATCTTAGTCTTTGTTTCCTATCTTTTAACCAGTTGCCGTTCTTATGATGGTTACCTGCTATCAGCCTTCTGGCATCTTGTAATTAAAAAAAACCCAAACAGAGCAGTATTTAGAAACCTTTCCTGGCTCTCTTGTCCCCCTAGTGCAACAGCACCTCCACACAGAAAACAGGGGCTGATTTTTTTAAAACTAGAGTCACTAGCACTGGAGATAGGAAGTATAAATTGTATTACCCTCTGCAGGTGGGTAAGTCCCCCTAAGTTAGCATAGGTTAGGTTTTCACTGGGTATTTTTAAATGAGCAAAGTGATGAGGCAGAGGGGTCCGTAGTCGCCAAGTGACACTGCCACGGAGCACCCATGCAGATGGAGTGTTTGGGGAGCACTTCAAATGGGCGGCTCCCAGCATGGCCACCTGAGCCACGGAGGCAGCCACTGTACATTTGGCTGGCTCCCCATGGAGCACTATGGATTTCCCGGCATTGCTCTGTGTGTGGCCATGAGTGGGTGCTCCGTGGCTCATGGGAGTATGCATTCGACTGCTCCACCTTCAGATAGGCATTTGGCTCTATGACTTCTGAGTGGCCATGAGGGGTAGCATCTCATTTGAAAACACCCACTGTCCTCTTTAATGGCTCCTGCAAGGGAGGATGCCATAGTGGAGATTGTTGAGGGCAATCTCTGAATCAGCACGTTACTCAGGCAGTTCTCCTGACCAAGTCTCCTGTTTGGCCAGTGCTACCTATAATTTGAGCAATACCAACCCCCACTGATCAACCATGGAAGACAAGTTTGTGGATTTTTTCTAATTTTAACTCCACATGCAGATTTTCACCCCGAGGCCCTCTCTGCCATGGTTTTTTACACTGTCATAAATCTCTACTGAATCTAGACAATTTGACACTTATAGTATGTTTAGAAACAAAAGGTAACTTAAACCCACAAAAACCAATTGCAATTCTCTCTGAGTTTTACTTGAGAGAGCTAATTATGGCTGCCAACTTGCCAAATGCTTTTCATAGCGATAGTCAACTATATCAGCTCCTGTAACTCAGGGACCCTACCTTCCTTGCCAATGTTGAGACAGAGCAAGCCTGCCCCAAAGCCTTTTGCTGTCAATGGGAGTGTTTTAATAGGCGTTGAGTAGTTCCTGTTTAGTTTTCTGCACAATGCATTTCCTTTCACTTAGATTGATCATCTTTTGAGCATAATTAAAGTGGAATCAAATTAACCATTCCAAAACTTCTGCGTGTGCCCACCCTCTCTCCCTACACCTTAAATATTTACTGGAGACTTTTTTGGAGTAGCTCTAAAAATTGTGAGCTCAATTTTGTAGGCCTACGTTGTCTTTGTTTGTTTTCAATTGAGAGCAAACCAGCCTGGCATAAAGGGGAAACAAATCCTAGGAGATGCACTTGCAAGGTGTGTTTGAGACAGTGGGATTTGAGCTGCTCAGAAAAGGGTAAATAGAGGATAATCTTTAACATAAACACATGTGACCTGGACTTTGGAAATGGATCTGCAATAAAAAAACTTGAGGTGAGGCAGTAGCTTGAACACAAACTGTTAGACGGTAGTGTGGATTTGTCTGCTTTCTTTTGTTGCTCTGATCCTTTTAGACACTGAGAGAAAATCAAATTAATCAGGAAAGTACAAGTAACCTTTGCCCCCAATACGATGGAAGTGGAAAACTGCAGGTGGGAAGTGTACTGTTATTAACATCAGAAAAGCCCCCAACTTGTCTTTCATGGTAAATCACTGTGGGTAAGTTCCACTCAACTAGATGTGTGCAGTAGTCTGTAATGGGAGGTGGGTCAGCCATGCTAAGTATTTGCAGGGCTAGGCCCCAAACTTACAGTTCTCACTTCCTCAGTCCTCTGTAGCCAGAGACCCACATTTGCTGTGTTTTCTCCATTGCCACCAATGGGAAAAATGCAGTGAACAAAAGTCCCTGTCTTTGGCTGTTCCATGACTGTTCTAATTTCCTTATGACATCACTTTCAGGGTATAGTTCTGCTGTCTTCTCTGCTGACCTCTTCTTCTCAGCAGCTATTCTTTCTGGAGAACCGCTCCCATCTAGCAGTTCTGCACAATGCCTTTGCAGCTATAGATATAATAGGGACAGCAATGCAGCTGCCCATAACCTGGGGGCGGGGGGGAGAGCATGCTTCCTGGTGCAACTGCATCCCCTTGTCTCTGGCGGGTGGGGTGGGGGCAGAATTTTATCTTCTGCAACAGCCTATTCCAAACTGGTTATACCCCTGCCACTGGTAGCGCCCTGACAATCCTGCCAGACCCATGCCATAGGCATGAAGGGGCGGCCAATAAATATAAATAAATAAATTAAATAAGTAAATACTCCCCACCCCCTCCTTCTTAGGAGGTGTTAGGAAAGTTAAAAAGATTCCTATATTTGGATGAAATCAACAGGGATACTTGAAGTACTGTATATGATCAGCAGTTGGGGGCGTTGATTTTTTTTTTACACGTTATATAATGAAGTCCGTGGTTATTTCCTTTTAGCCACAAACTTTATCTGTATTTCAGGAGAGAGGTTTAGCTTTTCCTAGAAAGGATGCTGTGTGCCAAGATTTCTGTGCTGTAGAACCAAGTCAGTAGAGGCTAACCTGGAGCCATTTGGTCTACAGAGGATTGCTGTCTCCGAATGCTAGATTAATTGCAGGCGGTGCCCCAGGGAAGGGGGCAGGGGGACAGCGGATACTAGCTCTAATCAGAGTGTTTCAGCAGTGCTTCAAGGCTAACTCTAGAACCAAGAGCTCCTTCCTTTCCAACGCCAATCCTGTGTGATTACGCTCTAACTGGGGCTACACAGAGAGCACTGTAGTAGTCTGAAGTCATGATCAGTGATTTCAATCTTGACAAAAGAACTACAAGCCCATTCTCCTCCCTGTTGATTAGAGGGCTTTTCAGCTGACATTGTAACCCAAGTAAGAGTGTATTTTGATTTGAGGCCTGGGTGGCTAAGGTTACCGGCTATAGTGGAGGCTTTTCTTTTCTTTCTTTTTCTGGTTGTGGGTGGATGGGGAGGGGCATCACTTGGGGAATATTTGGGGAAAGATTTGTAATCTTAGTCCTCATCGGACCACACAAGTCAAGAGGCTGATCCCTTTTCAGGCTTGTCAGCAGTCGGCTTATTCAGGACAGACTGTGATGGGAGCTGTGGCAGGGCTGGGAGAGGTAGGTTTTCAGCCCACACTTGAAGGCAACAGCATGCTGTGTAGTACCTAAAGCTCACAACATGCCTCTTCCTTATGCTTTGTACCAAGGGCTCTGTGTTTGTGGTGTGTGTGTTTCTACATATGTGAGGGGGTAAGGGAAACCTCCGGCCCCAGTCCTGAATGCTGTCATTTAGTCCCTGCTGGGAAGACTTTCCAACAGACCGTTCATATCTTGCATTAGCCCAACAGGTTGGGGGCTTGGGGGTTGTTTTTTTTTTTAATGAGGTTGCAAAGGAATGGGATACTCTGACAACCAGTAATTACAAGGTTCAAATACAATGAAAGGCATTTGAATGAAGAAATGTATAATGAATTACTGAAATGTTTAAGAACCAAACAGCAACCAAAAAGCCCTGTTGTACTTCCCAGGGCCCCCATAATTTGACATAAAAGCTCTTATCGTACAACAAAATATTTAGCAGCATGTGCTTGTGTTTAAGTGGAGCATTAAAAATTCTGGGCTTGGTCCTTTCCTGACGTCGGTGGCATTACATTAAGGACGAATTTGATCCATTGAGATTTGGTAGGCAGTATTCTTATTATCAGACTTAGGCCTCTGGAATTCAATGGTTTAAACATGGGAATAACATTACTCTTGAGAGTTTTCCCATTGGAGGGTTGCAGGATTGTGAGCTAAAGAGAGTAAAACTGTAACATTCTACAACATTTTGGGTAACATGTATTTCTAATACCACCTGGGAGTTAAGGGCATCTTAAAAATGAAGGGAAAAGTTACTTTTTAAAAAATACTAATTTTCAAACAGTAAGTCTGAAAGAGCCTACTTCAGTGGGGGAGAGTGTTTTCTGTGCAGGATCTAGCTGCAGGCATTTGCAACCTGATGGCTGTTTAAGAAGAGAGAGAGACATTTTATGCAGGAGATGGTGGCAAAGTAATTCAGATGGTTATCACATGAGATGGGACCTCACATTGGCCTCCCTTTGCCCCAGATTTACCCACTGGCCTGTGTGAAGGGTGACCACCAGATGTTCGCCCTGGTTTGGGCCAGGGCAGCTCGCCACGGTGTCATTCCCAGAAAGGCGGAGCACGCTGTGTGGGGTAATCCAGCTCGAACTGGGGCAACACGATGCCTCAGAGCTGCCTCGCATATGAGGAGGGTGCATGGGTGAGCCACATTCTTCACCACAGAGTCACAGTCACAGTCTAGAGTGGACTCAGGATCGACCACAATTTTATAGTAGAGGGAGGGGCAGCGTGTGGGCGAACTGCGACTGAGGGACTGCTGGCCCATCTGCTGGGGGCCCTGCAGAGCCTGTGTAAGGCTGCTGCATGAGGGTGGGGCACAGAGCAACTCCAGACTCCGGTGGGCTCCCAACTGATGTGATAACATCCCGTATCTTTTATTCGACCAACTTTTGTTGGTGAGCGTGTGCAAGCTTTCGGACCATGCAAGGCAAATAAAAAGTTAGAACTATAGATTGAGCAATGCAGAATATATATTTATGTGGCTAAATAGATGCCGCATTTATGGCAGCTGGAGAACCAGAGGTACACTGATGACACCCAACTTTACCTGTCTTTTTCAACTGCCTCAGACCCGGCAGTCTCGGTGCTTACACGTCTGGCGGCTGTAGGGGGCTGGATGTGGGAGAATCATCTGAAGCTAAATCCTGACAAGACAGGGGTGATGCTGGTGGGTAGGGCTGAGGGAGTGGTGGCACCCGTCATTGACAGGGTCTGCCCTCCATTGGCTCCTCAGGTCCATAGTCTGGGGGTGCTCCTTGACTCACGGCTCCACCTGGATGTCCAAGTGGAGTCCATGGCAAGAGGAGCATTTTGTCAGTTACATCTGGTGCGATAGCTTTGGCCATATGTCTCCAACACTGACCTGGCCACAGTCATCCATGCCTTCATCACCTCAACACTGGACTATTATTTATTTATTTATTTATTTATTTAACATTTATATCCCACCCCTCCTGCCCACAGGGCAGCCTGGGGCGGCGAACAACGTTCAATAAAACAATATAAAATTTTAAAAACAATTTAAAAATACAATATGTGGGGAAAACCCCACCCACCCACCCACCCCTGCCCCACACTACCCCTCGCCAAAAACCTGATGGAACAGCCAGGTCTTACATACACGCCGAAACAGCAGGAGAGTGGGAGCCAGCCGAGCCTCCTCCGGGAGTGAATTCCACAGCACAGGGGTGACCACCGAAAAAGATCTAACATCGGTGGCCACCCGCCTCGCCCAGGGAACCTCCAAAAAGGCTCCCACGAACGATCTCAAGGGTCGCACGGGCACTTGGGGACACGGGCACTATTGCAACACGTTCTGCATAGGGCTACATTTGGTGATGGTCCGGAGACTGCAGCTAGTGCAGAATGCGGTGGCCTGTCTCCTGACAGGAACGGGTCGCTTCGTTTTCTGCACTGGCTGCTTATGGTGTACTGGGCTCAATTCAAAGTGTTGGTTTTGATTTATAAAGCCCTAAACGGCCTGGGACCCGCATCCCTGCAAGAATGCCTCACTTCCCGGGTCCTGGACCGACCCCTGTGGTCAGCAAGGGCTGCCTCTCTCCGAGTCCCCTGGGTATCTCGGGTGGAGAAGATGAGGGGGACGTTCTCAGTGGCCGCACCACAGCTGTGGTCTGTGGAACTCCCTCCCAATGGAGGTCCGTCTGGCTCCGGACCGCCCCTCTTTCCGAAGACCGTGTAAGACCTGGCTGTTCGGGCAGGCGTTTGACAAGAGGGACAGGTGAGGAGTGGGGGGTCAGGGGAGGGGGGTTTGTGGCTCTGTCTATGTTTTGTGGTTTTAAATTATATTTTTATATTTTATGATGTGTTTTTTTTAATTGTATTTTATCATGTAAGCCGCCCTGAGCTGCTGTGGCAGGAGGGGGCGACTAAGAAATCCAAGTAAATAAATAAAAATAAATAAAATAAATTACATGCAGTTAAATTCTCTGGTTATTTACCACCAGCAGAAGCTCTTAGCAATGGTGCAAATCCTGTTCTCCTAAACAGGACTGAAGTGGCTGAAGGTCTATTTCTACTGCTAAGCAACCAGTGGATCACACCCTCAGCTCAGAAGAGTTCCTTCAATGTGTCATATTTTGTTTTTAAGGCCAGCAAATAGTTACACATTTTTTTCCTGCATACAAAGCAAATTAAGCAAAAAATTATTGTCATTAGGCAGTTTGATAATTAGATCATTAACAAGCCCTTAATATAATTATGTTAATAGAACCAGCTATAAATACAAACTCTCTCTAGTTACCGTCTGGTACTACATCAAAGATTAAAAGCTTTTACATGCAGTGCAATTTACTCTAGGATAATTTAAGAGTAAAATGTTGATGTGTCGCACCAGGATTTTCTTGCTCAAATCCCATTAATAACAGCAACAATAACAACGGTGTTTAATAATGATTAAGAGGAGTTGAGTACAGTGGAAGAATCTCTGAGTGACGGAGAGATGCTTTGAGAATAGCTCAGGTTGTGATATTAAAGCGAGCATGAGTCTACTACTACTAAGCAATTCTATAGCGTTACACATACTCGGCGCTTTACAGTCACAGATTTTGGAGATGGGTCCCTGCCCAGTGGACTTATAATCTAAGATGGACAAGGGGAACACAGGGAGAGACAGACACACACGCATTCCCATTTTACAAGATGGGGAACTGAGAGATTGTGACTTTCCCTAGGCCACCCAGTGAGTTCATGGCTACTTGGCTAGGGCAGGATTTGAACCCAGGCTTTCCAGGACCGGGTCCAACACCACGTTGGCTCATTGCTGAGACTAGAATTAGGAATGGTGAAGTCAGGTGTGCATTGTAGGACATTCCAAACAAGTACACACCACACTACATCTGTATTCTATTCCTGCCACATTTTAAAGGAGAGGTGAGTATCCTTTTCCTTCTCATGGGCCACTTTGTCAATGAGTGCAAGCTGCACAGGCTGGATAGAAATTGGGGGCAGCAGGGGCGTAGCTACCATGGAATCACAGGACTCAGGTCAACCTGGGTCCTAGGGCATTTTTAGATGAGCAGGGGAATCTAGCGGATTGCGAATCCACTCTTCAAAAAGTCGTGCGGGGAGCGTTGACATGTACCAGACGTTGCCGGCCGCCATTGCAAACAGCGACACCTGGTGGCTTGCGCATTGTTTTTAAAACCAGATTTGTAAAACCTTGCAAATACGGTTTTAAAAACAGTGTGCAAGCTGCCAGGTGCCGCTGTTTGCAATGGTGGCTAGAGACGTAAGGTGCGTGTAAATGCTCCCCGCACGACTTTTTAAGGAGCGGGTTTGTCAATCTGCTAGATTCCCCCACTCATCTAAAAATGCCCCTAGAATCTAGGGGGCCCTTTGCAAGAGGCCTGAGCACCGCTAGAATATTTTCAGAGTGGGTGGGGGAGGATGTGACCAACACTCTGTACCCTCCCACTCTGAATTGTGATAGTGGTATACTCAGGTCACATGAAAAGGGCCCCACCAAGGTTGAAGTTTTCAGAGTGGACAGGGGTGGAGCACTGCCCTCACCCACTCTGAAATCTTCCTTTCTAGCAGGGTTGCTGACGCTCTGTGAGGCCTGTCTGACAGCCAGAGCAGTAACATCACCTTTGCAGAAGGAGGCTGAGGCTGGCCAGGAGTCCACTTAGGAGAGCCGCCTCTTAGAGAAAGCCTACCTTCTTGGTCTTGCGCGGGGAGGAGGGACATAATTGAGGCATTAGCCCAGCCTGCCATAATTGGGGTATGAAGTGTACTCAGGATGGGAGAAGGAAAGGAAGAATCCAGATTGTGGATTTATGTCTTGGCTCCACTCCCTGTCCTTGAGTGCATTCTCTCCTCTCTGCTCCTTTTCCCAAAGTGCATTCTTTCAGTGCTTGAGGGGAGGGGCTGGGTGTAGGGGCCAAATCCAGGAACTGAAAATGGCCCATATCCATGTATTAGACTATGTGGCAGGACTGTCATTGTCTACATATGTGGTTCTTGCCCACTTAAGTCAATAGGAATTTTGCCATTTATGTCTGTGTGTTCAGGATTGCGCTGGGATATGCATTTTCTGAACAGTGGAATCCTTAACTTGGTTGGTTTCTAGCTCCAACTAAAATATTAACGTTTAACAATTGTTGGAGCATTTTGTTGCGGCATTTTGCACCTTGTCACAGTAACTCAGGTTAGGTAAAAGTAGCTACATTACAGACCTTAAATGCTGCGCAAATCCATTTCTGTTAAGCCACACTATTGGATCTGAGTTGTTCATATTACAAGTCACCTTAAAAAAATGAACCTTTGATAGACCATTTCCTAAATTCTCATCCCAAATTTACTTCACTTTAGGCCTTGATCTGCACCCATTAAAGTCAATAGGAGTTTTTCTATTGACTTTAAGGGGTGTCAGTTCAAGATCTTTGTGAAAATAACAGCTACACAGATGTAGGCCATGGGCCCGCCATGTCTAAAAGTGTTTGATCCAACCTGTAGATTTTTGCACTGATGCTTGGTTATATGGAAGTCAGCAATGTTAGAACAGGAGCTAAAAATATCTTAAGTGGCTAGATTAAAATGATGTGGCTTTATTGAGATGAAGGGTGATGCTGGTTATGTACCCTCATCTGGTTTAATGCTTTTCCATGGGTAAAAAGGCTTTACTTCATTAGTACCAATTTGCGCCTTAACATACGCAGACCTGCAGTGCTCTGGCCTCTCCTAGTTGCTTTGTGGTTTGGATTTGTCTTCCTGTGCGCCTAGGAAACTTCAAAATTTGGGATTGTCCATGAATTTGATTCTGGGTGAAATGAATTCACATCAAAGAAACACCTGACATGGGAGCCATGAAGCAGCTGCATGGGATTAGAGATAAAATGAAAAATCTCTGTGAGTGCTGTTTCTGGTGGAAACAGCTCTTTTGCCTTCATTTTTGCAAGGAGGAAATCTACCGGCATTGTTGACATTTCCCACTATTTTCTGCCACTTTGGTAATTTTGGTAATTATCTATATTTTTGGTAGTTTCCGGTATTATTGTAATACTGGAAATTACAAAAATGACAGGAAATTGCGGGCACCAATACCAGAAGCAGGAAATACTGACGAATGGCCAAAAATGCTCCCAAAAGATTAGTATTTCTCAACAGAACGCGAGCATCTGCTCTCGCTTCAGCCCTAAATGGGATACAGTGAGGTCCTTGTATGTCATTTGGTCTAAAAGGGGAGTGAAAAGTTCCCCTTCTGTAAAGGAGGAATAATAATGTCTTGCCTCGCAGGGTTGTGAGGATGAACTAAGTAGCAATTGTAAAGCACTAAGAACACTGAAAGTGCTATCATGATGATGATGATGATGATGATTGATGATAGAAGGTTTGGAGAGGTTAAAAACAGTACTGTATTGCTTGAAGGCTGAGAGAGTTGCTTCTCTATGGTGGTGGCAGAGGTGCTCCATATGCAATGGTTGGAGAACCACTATGACACAGAGAAGCATTACCTAGCTCCCTATTGCTGTTTTTACAATACCATCTCTTTGAGTTTGTAGCATTTCACACCAGAGAGGAAGCAAATACATTTGTGAGAGAAAAAGATCATTATTACTGCATGAAGTGTTTTACCATCTCACCAGCCCACTGCCTGGTGGTCAGGAGCAAAGTTTATTCTCCGTTTCCCAGATAATGAATGCATACCGTCAGTCTAATCTGGCCAAGAGGGGCAGGGTTGTTCCAGCTAGCTGCAGTGTGGCTGTTTTGCCTGGCCTCCCCAGGGAGAGCTTGGAGGATGCCTTTCTCTGAAGCACAATGTAGTGTTCATTAGTGACTGCCTATTGAAAATAAAGCCATTAAATGAGCAGCAGGCATCCCTGTCCTGATCCAAATCACAGCTGGCATAGGCTGTATTTGTTCTAAACCTAGCCCCCTCCTGGCATTTGGCTTTATTAACAAGTTACTACAAAATAAGAACATCAACTCCCACACTGGCTTTCTCCCCAAGCCTGGCGATTCCTGGGTTTCTTCCCTTATGGCCTACTTAGCCTGGGACTCCAGATTCCTCTGCACAGAGGGGCACTGCTGTATCTTTGGGCATTTTTAGACACACACTTTTTTTTTACCTGGACTGAAGAGTCTGGGTTCTGCAAACTCCTGCATGGGGAGTTTAGGTGCTCCACCCCCTGATCGGAAGTTGCCCAGGTGCCAAACAGCAGCACTGGCGACTCCCGCATGTTTTGAGAAGCGGACTTGGTAAGATCTCTGAAATCGGGGACTTACCAAGTCCACGTCGCAAAACGTACAGGAGTCACTGGCACCGCTGTTTGCAGTGGCGCCCAGGCAACTTCCAGTCGGGTGTGGGTGTGGGGGGAGCATCTGAACTACCCATGCGGGAGTTTGCAGAACCTGGACTCTTCAGTCTGGGTAAAAAATGTGTGCGTCTATGAGCTCAGGGTGGCCAACTTTCCCAGATTGAGTTGTTTCCTTAAAACCCAGCAGCCCAAACTGTAATCATTTTAAGCATCCAGCTCTAATGGGCAGGAAGGGCGGGATATAAATTTTAAATAAATAAATAAAAATAATGGTTGTAGAAAATGGCATGTCAAAGTGACTGCACTCCCTTCTGAGTGCTCAGAAACCAAAGGACAAATAAGAGGAACCAAGAAAATATTCTTTTTAGAAACTATCTCATGGGCTAATGGCTTTTGAACATTTTGAGGTTTGTAACCCCATTAGCTGCATCTTCCAATCAGCAGGAAACAATCAGTGTCTCCCGGCCTGCAGGGTTGCGACACCTGCTAATAGGATGGGTCCACAGAAGAAACCAACTAATCTTTTACATATGCTCTTTAATATCCCTGGAGACACACTGTTGTTTCTTTTTCCTCCACCACTAAACACAACTAAAAGGCCACAAGCTGAAATAACACAATGAACTACAGGACACAGAGGTGTACAGCATTGAGATAACAAGGAAAGCCTTCTTTTCTGTCATCTTCAGTAAAGGGGCCGGGCGCACCTCCAATGCACAGGGATTACCCTTTCTTTCTACTCCTGGGCTCAGGGAGGAGTAGCTGTGCTGCAGGAGGTATTTAACTTGCTGCTGGGGATTTATGTTCAAAGAGGCAGCTTCAAATTGCAAGTACAATTCTAATGTTTGATATAATTTTATACCGTATTTATGATCTTTTGTAAGTCGTCTAGAGCTGCTGGAGGCAGAGATAGGCGGGATAAAAGTGAATGAAATAATAATAAACTCCTGAGTCTGTGTATCTCCTGACCATGATGTTCTCTTCCCCTATAAGTTGGTGACAGGGTGCTTTGAGAAGTGATGGCTCCCACCCCCACCACGGACTTGTTGCAGAGTAATAACTGATTCACAATCAGTAAAGACAAATGCAGCTTAATGCAGCTGAAGGTTTAAAACAGAACTTTACTTAAACTTTCTCAGGCACAGATCCTTAGCTGCATCTAACTAGTAAGAAGACAAAATGGAGACTGAGATAATGAGAGAAGGGAAGAAGGAGTGGTTACACAAAGGAATTCAACTGTAAAACCCCAACTCCCTTCCATGTACATATAAACTTAGCAGCACCATCTGGTGGCTCTATAGTCAATTACTGTTCTTAATTCAGTAACTTTAACTTATGGATGTTGCATATACCAACACCCTGTAGAAGAAAATCTCATACTCACAAGCTGCTGGTGAAAATCTGTTAGAGTTCTGTTTATTAATCTCAAAGCGCAAAGAGAGAGAGAGCAGTAAATGAACCCATGCAAGGATTCAAAACCGGTCTGCCGGATTGCCAATTACATAGGTATTTTATAGATACCAGTTCCAGCAGATAGATACAGAGTGTCCATTAAGAATAACGTTATACAAAAGTGAAAGGTTACAGTAATTGTTTACATAGTTAAGAAGTATGTTCTCAAAACAATATGGCTGACCTAAAAGTCTAAACAATTCAATTAGTTTATGCAGCTGCAAGGTTATCTATCTCTTATTTACTTGTAAAAGGAACAGTGTGAAATTGTTCTCAGCCTGAATTGCCAAGGTAATTAGCTTTTGTTAAGCAGGCTAAAGTTTATTTCAGCAGAGGATGGTTCTCTTACCCGGCATCCATCTGTCTTCCATTTTACTCTGGTTCAGTTTGGTTTTCAATCCATAAGAGTTTTATTATAAAAATTCCTCCACAACCCTTTCTCAACAGACAGAAGTTAACCTACTATGCCCATTTTACTTAGTAGCTCTTGGTGGCGCTCTCCTGCTAAAGGTTTTGTCAGGGCATCTGCTACCATGTCTTCTGTAGCTGCCTTTGTCCATTTGTTGTGTTCCCCTTCTGACGTTTGTAAGACGTCTTCCCATGTTGATGGCTCAGACAGTCTGTCGGTACTTGCTTTGTAGGACAGGCGGGTGGGTGGTTTGCCTTTATTTTCCCTGGTAGATCTTCTGATTTCAACATCTGCAGGTGATTGGGTTTGTTCCTGCATCTCAGTTGAGCTTGTGCTGATTTCAACTGTTTGTTCAGGACGCTCTTCTCCTCCTGATTCAGGACATGCTTCTTCTCCTGATTCTTGTAAGGACATTACACTGTTGCTTGGGTTTTCTTCGAAAGTCACGCTGTTGCTGATAGTTACTTTGTCTGTGTGTGGGTTGAGGATTCTGTATCCTTTGGAGTGTTCGCTGTATCCAACAAGAATCCCTTCCACAGCTCGGTTTTGTAGTTTGGTGCGTTTCTCTTCCGGAATGTACACGTATGCCTTGCATCCAAACACTTTGATGTGTCCCACACTAGGCTTCTCTCCATACCAGAGTTCATATGGAGTTTTACTTGCTGTTCTTGAGTAGAGTCGGTTCTGTAGATATGTCGCCGTAACTACTGCCTCGCCCCAATATTTTTCTGGCAGTCCAGAGTCCGTCAACATGCACCTGATCATTTCTGTTAAGGTTCTGTTCTTTCTTTCAGCTACCCCATTTTGCTCGGGCGTGTATGGTACCGTCTTCTGGTGCTCTATCCCGTGGGCTCTCAGGAAGTCTTCAACTCTCTTTCCTGTGTATTCGCCTCCGTTGTCGGTTCGAAGTACGAGCGGCTTGCGTTGGAATCTGTTGCTTGTCATGGTTATGTAGTCCTTTAATTTTTCCAGTACTTCATCCTTATGCTTCATGAGGTATGTGACTGTGTATCTTGAGTAGTCGTCTATGAATGTCATTATGTATCTGTTCCCTCCAGGTGTGGGTACTTTCATGGGGCCGCACACATCGCTGTGTATGAGGTCAAGTGGCTTGGAGGTTCTTGTCTGGCTTGCCTTGGGGAGCGTTGCTCTGGTGGCTTTAGCTTTGATACAGCATTCACATCTCATGGTCAAGGGACATGCTGTTACTATCAGGTCTTTTGTCAGCTGCTGTCTTTGCAGTTCCTTTATACTTTCCGGGTGCCTGTGACCCAGGCGTCGATGCCACAGATGAATGCAGTCCTTGTGTTGCTCATGTGCAGTGAGTTTTGCTTGTTCCTTGGTTGCACTCAAGCGATACAGGTGCTCATCTGCATAGGCTCTGGCTAGGACCCTTGTCCCCTTCTGGATTGTGCATTCATTACCCCGGAACTTGACGGTGAGCCCTTTCTCTGTTAGGCGTTTAACGGATAGGAGTCCTCCCTCTAAGCCAGGTACATACAGCACATCCTTTACTGGTATTGCTAGTGTGCCTCCGTGTGGCTTGTTGCAACTTAGAATTCCTTCGCCAATACCTTCTGCAGTGATGCTGCTTCCATCAGCGAGGTATATCTCTTCTTTGTTGCTTGGGTCCAGTACCGTGAAAAAGCTCTTGTCGCTGGTCATGTGACTTGTGGCTCCAGAGTCGACACACCAGTCCTGTGATGAGTTGGTCTGTGTTGCTCTAAAACATCCTCTCCACTGTTCTGTGGTTGTGTCACTGGTTGTAGCCTTGGCCCTTTGCTTAGACACTTGTGGAGATCGCTTTTGTTGTTCTGCCTTCCATATGGAGCAGTCTTTCTTTAGGTGTCCTTCTTTCTTGCACCGAAAACATGCCCTTGTTTCCTTCTTGTGCAATCTGTTGTCTGCAATTCTCAGGGCAGTTTCCTTATCCTGTTCCTGATTGTCTTGCATGATTTCTTTCCTGCGCTGGAATTCATCCATGAGTCTCCCTTTTACAAATTCCAGTGTTAGTTCTGCCTCAGGCCTTGTCTCTAGGGCGTTTATGAGGGCGCTGTATGATTCAGGCAGGCTGCAGAGAAGTAAGGCCGCCACGTGGTTGTCTTTTATCTCTTCACCGATGCCTCGCAGTTGTGCTACCACTTCCAGCATTGAATTTATGTGATCCTGCATCTCCTTCCCTTTACCAAGTCTCATCTGGTACAGTTTCCTTAGGAGAAACAGCTTACTGTTCAAGCTGGTCCTTTCATGCAGCTTCTGCAGTGCATTCCACATGCCCTTTGCTGTGGCCTCCTCCCTTATGTGGATTAACTGGTCATCTTCTACTAGCAGGCTTATGGTTGCCTTTGCCTGTCTGTTCTTTCTGTCCCACACCTCAGGGTTTGCTGCAGGTCTGTCTGTGGTGATCACCTCCCACTGGTCATCTTTGGATAGGAGCATTTCTATTTTGAATTTCCACAACTGGTAGTTTGTGTTATTCAGCTTGCAGACTGAAAGCTTTAATTCAGAGCTGCTGGCCATGCTTGCTTCCCTCCCCTCAGATTGGGATTCTGGTTCTTCTGCTCACTTACAGTTAGTAGGCCTCCTCTGGGAGTTTCCTTTGGGCCTCTTTTCCTTTCAGCTCACTTCCAGTCTTTAGAGTTGTTCTGGGCTGTTCTGAAGAGGTCTGGGCCCATAACCTGTTGCAGAGTAATAACTGATTCGCAATCAGTAAGGACAAATGCAGCTGAAGGTTTAAAAACAGAACTTTACTTAAGCTTTCTCAGGCACAGATCCTTAGTTGCATCTAACTAGTAAGAAGACAAAATGGAGACTGAGACAATGAGAGAAAAGGGAAGAAGGAGTGGTTACACAAAGGAATTCAACTGCAAAACCCCATCTCCCTTCCATGTACACATGAACTTAGCAGCGCCATCTGGTGGCTCTATAGTCAATTACTGTTCCTAATTCAGTAACTTTAACTTATGGACGTTGCATATACCAACAGGACTTACCCAGGCGGTGGTGGGAACTGTCACTTTTGTTGGGATCCGGCTGAACTAATGTTCAAGCAGGGAGGGGGTGGGGAGATGCATGGACGTATGTCCACCTGTACTGCAGAAGTGGTCTGCCCCCCAATGATGGCCGCCATGGCTCCTACCTCTCCTCCCCTCACTCCAGACTGCAGTAAGTAAAGCGGGTTTTCAGATATGAAAGCCAACTTTACTCCAGGTCTGGCTGCTGGTTTCCAACCATGGTGGAGGCTAACCTGGGAATTCCCAGAGTGACAGCCCAGGTAAGCCCCAATTTAATCCACGTTATAGTGGATTAAACTGTGCCACTGTCCCGTATGAAGACACCCACAGACAGATTGCACCTCTATGCTCTATTGGGAAATTTCTTCCCCTTGAAGGCCCATGGTGTGGGTTCTATGGGTGGAGCCCAGGGAACGAATGAGCTCCCAGATGTTTAATGCATACTGGGGAACTAATAAAGAAGGCTGTTCAATTACGATAAGTCTAGATGTGATCATTTTGCCCTAAATGTTGTGGTACAAATGCACATGTCCCAGTAATTTTAGCCAAACCACCCTTCTCCCTCACCAAGCAGGTTGTAAACAGGAATCTGATAGTGGCTCAATGTCAGTAAAAACTAGTGTGGGACAGGGTTTAGTCAGAGAAGTACAGCTGAGGAAATGAAAGGGAGCAGGGCATGGTGATTGAGATGAGCTCTGAACCTCTGAGTGTGAGGCAGAAGAGATTAGCTGCCAGACAGTGTTTTCAAAAGCAAAGTGAGGAAAAGAACATTGAAGAGAGGAACAAAGAAAGGGACTCTCCACCCCTCACAAAAGTTGGCAACAGCAAAGAGGACAGTCATTTGGTGGCTTCTGTTTTTACAGTGATTGCCCCTCCCCCCCCCCCCCCCCATCATCCACATGCAAGACTGATCACACCAGCATTTCTCAATGGAGGGAAAGAAGCGTAAGGCACAATTTGTAGGAAAAAGTACTAAGTGTTATTCTGAGAGAGGGCGAGGAAGAGGAGGCGAAAGTGGAGGAGAAAATATTTCTCATTGATGGATCAGGTTAGGCTGTTGAGTTTTTCACAATTATAAAGGAAGCTGGAAAAAGTTATGAAGCTGGAAGAAACTCCAGAGCTTATCTAGTCCAAACCCCTTGCCATCAAGCCAGATCTACACTATCCCCGAGAAGTCTCTCGACCCTATTTTCAAACAACTCCAGTAATGAGCTTGCACAACATCTGTTGACAAATTATTTCACTGCCTAACTGTCCTGGTAGTTAGAAAACTCTTCCTAATGTTTAGCCCATGCGTGGGGAACCTTCTCCCTATGGGGGCCAGTTTTGTGGATCCTGCAGGGTTCCACAGACTGGAGCATCCTGGACTTCCAGCCCAGGAAATCTGTGGCCATGCACAGCTGGTGGGCTGCTGATGGCCCTGTGGAGAATGGAGAGTGAGCCACAGCGCATGGGTGTGGGGGGGAAGCCTCTGTGGGCCAGTGGGCCTGAGATTCCCCACCCCTGATGTAGCCTAGATCTTTTCTTCTTTAATTTAAATTCAGTACTTGGAGTCCTATCTTCAGTGACCTTGGAGAACAATGGAGCAGCATTTTGCTTGTAGGAGCCTTTTACATATTTTAAGACTTTAATCATATCCCCCCCCCCCCCTTCATTTTATTTTATCTTTTAGAATAAACATTTCTACTTTTTTCCATTTCGCCTCAGAGGTCTTGCCCTCCATCCCCTTTATACAATCCTTGTTGCTCTCCTCTCTTCTTTTGCAGAGGTGCAACGGGCTGAAACCAGACTAAATAAAATGCACCCCTGGACCTCAAAATATAACAGGATGAGCTGCAAAAAATACATAAGTTAAAAAGCTGTGAAGTTTATTGGAACAGCCGCAGTCTTTCCTGACATTATGTGGCAGATACTGGCAGGATTGGCTCCTGGGCTCATCAGCATCCTGGCCACAAGCATGCATGCAGTTAAGAAGGCACCAGCCCAATTAGGCCTTATGAGGGTTCATAAGGAACAGGAAGCCATGAGAAAGGAAGCGGGGGAAGAAAGGGCAGAAATTGCAAGAGGCCAGTGCCAAAGTTCCCAAGAGGACTGGCGGAGTAATAGGGGCTGTTATCAGGGAAGAGTGGCTATTTGCAAAGCATTGGAGGCAAAGGGTCAGTGGACAGAATTTGCACGGCCTGCAGCTAAGGCATCCTGCATGGGCTTGTGTAATCTAGATACCCTGTAAATAAGGGACATTATAGGCATGAGTATCCAAATGTCTGTAGCTGGTGTACTGATATAGAACATAGTAATGGGAGTGATCCTGCTAATGGGAGTCCACTAGTGCTAAGCCTTTCAGGTACCTCGAAATATAACAAGATGAGCTGCAAAAATACATGAGTTAAAAAGTGGTGAAGTTTATTGGAACAGCAGCAGTCTTTCCTGATAAAAAGATCCCTTATCTCCCCAGTATTTCAGCTTGGGAGTACATCTCTAGCAGTGTTAGCCCTTCATCTCCCACTTCCTTCTAGGAACTTCCTGCTTGCATCCTCCTGTTAAAGAGTGCCGGTAGCTGGGTGGACCAGACTAGTGGTTGGGTGGTGACCAGCCAGAGAGCCAATCCTGCCAGGACTCATCCTGGCCAGCATACTGCCAGAGTCTGATTTTTCTGTTGCCTTGCACCTTGTGTAGTAGTTATGCTGATCCATGCATTCATTTTACACTGGTTTGAATGACAGTGCAAGACAATGGAGAATGAGTTGCTAGGGAATTAGGCACCAATGGAGTGGCCAGAGCTAGACTCTGGGCTACAAAGGGTCACAAAGACAGCCTGGTCTGCAGCAGACTGATTATGATTAGTCTGTTGTGGAAGGCTTGTGTAGCTCTTGAATTGGGGTATTGAAGCAGGGACAGAGTTCATTGAGGTGAGCTGTTCATCCCCTGGTTGGAGCTCTCCAGATTCCCTTTTCCAAGCCTACTGCAGCCTAGAGACTCCTGGAAACCCTTCAGAGCTGATGTGGACAAGAGAAAAAAGACAAGGAAGGGAATAACAAAGATATGCGGATCTTCCCCAACCCCGGGGATTGTCCTATTGGAGGTGCTCAGTCTGACTGGCAGCTTTATTCCATCTGATCCTACTGCCTGAGGGTTGTAGACAACTTTAAGTATCTCAACACAAGACAAAGAACTGCTGTGAGGTCATGGAGGTTTTAGGCATGTGCGGGGCATCCCTAGAGTCGTCTTCATATGCTGGCTAGACAGTCTTCCAGTCCAATCATGCATGGTCTCTCACAAAGCATTTACGCCTGCACAAAGAAGGCATATAGCAACATTTTAAACTTTCTCTGTGCTAGCGTAGATGATTAGACTGAAACAACAGTGTGAGGAGCTAGCTGTTGGCAAAGGCCTGGATCTGGCTACCTTGCAGTGAGTACGCAAGCTTCCAAGGAGAAAGCAGTTTCCTGTCAGAAACCTCAAGTGCTTTTGGGACCATATGTCAGCTTGAACTGCAGAGCACAAGATAACTCTGAATGGCAGAGGACTGTAGAATGGCACAGGATTTTCCCCTTTAATTGTACATGTAGATTTCCCTTCTGCTATTGTCCGTCTCCTCTTCCCAGCTCAATTAGAAATCTGGCTGCTATCTAGCGATCAAATAATATTACAAACACCTGTGTGCCAGATGTGTGCAGCTGTAAGCCTGTCACTACTGATCCATCCTCCGAACAAGCCACAGCTGGTCAGTCCATAGAGCAGGCAAGAAACTTATTTTTTCTTTTTCTCACCCGTCTCCTTCTGTATTATCCTTACTGTCGTGATTATTGTGGGAATGGCTAAGGAACAGCCAAGCGTGGGGCTCCATTGTACAAGACATAGTGCAGATGCAGAGAAATAGACAATCCCAGCCCTGAATCCTCTTCCCTACTTTCTCCTTCCAGTTTGTGAAATGGATGTTGGGGTCGCATCAGATGTAACTCTTGCCACTCATTCAGGTAGCAAACATGCGGTAGGTTGCTACATCTGTAAGGAAGCTGCTACGTGTCTGACACCTGTATGCTACTGGTTTGCTCCTTGTGTATTCCTGCAAATGCTGAAGGTGTACATGAAAAGCAGGCAAAGTGTATCCAGTGGCAGTTATTTATTTTGGCTGTTTTTACACTAAATGCTCCCCCGCATGTCCACCCAGTGGACACATGGGGGAGCGCATGTGTAAAAGTGGCAGTGGGTGGGTGCACGCACGCGTGGCCCAGCCATCTCCACACATGGAGCTACCGGCTAAAAGCCAGGTTGCTCCGTGCATGGAGATAGGTGAAGATGGGTGTGCACCCATCTGACACCTCTCCCTACACATGGTCCCTGCAGCAGTGCCCCCCCCCCATGTAAAAACGGCCTTTGTTAGTTTGTATTTATATCCCTTCCCTGAAGGTTCAGGGCAGCTTACAATATAAAAATAAAAAGATCAAACTATACACAATTCCAATTCAAACCATTTCCACCCCCACCTCCCTGAGCTCTATCCCCTCCTGCTAAAGTTATTCAAGGTAGTTAAAACACGAGCAGACTGAAAAATTACAAGAGGATCTTGTGAGACTAGGTGATTGGGCATCTAAATGGCAGATGAAATTTCATGTGGACAAGTGCAAAGGGATGCACATAGGGAATAATAATCCAGACAATGCTGGATTCTAAATTAGGAGTTACCACTCAGGAAAAGGACCTTGGCGTCATTGTGGACAACACATTGAAATCCTCAGCTCAATGTGTGGCGGCCGTCAAAAAAGCGAGGGATAGAGAATAAAACTGAAACTATCATAATGCCCTTATATAAATCGATGGTGCAACTACACCTTGAGTACTGCGTGCAATTCTGGTCACACCATCTCAAAAAAGATATAGCAGAACTTGAAAAGGTGCAGAGAAGGGCAGCAAAAATGATCAAGAGTTTGGAACAGCTCCCTTATGAAGAGAGGCTTGATAGGTTAGGGCTCTTCAGTTTGGAGAAGAGAAGACTGAGAGGGGATATGATAGAGGTTTATAAAATCTTGAGTGGAGTGGACCAAGTAGATAGGGAATGTTTATTTACCCTCTCAGGTAGCACTAGAACTAGAGGACACTCCATGAAACAAACTGGTGGCAGATTTAAAACAAATAAAAGAAAGTATTTTTTCATTGAACGTACAGTTAAATGATGGAATTTGTTGCCAGAGGAGGTTGTCAGGGCCAGTAGTATGGCTAGGTTTAAAAAAGGACTGAATAAGTTCGTGGAGAATAGGTCCATTAACAGCTATTAGCCAAGCAGATTACTAGATGGGAACTTTACTGTTGGGAGCAGGGAGTGATCAGCAGGGAATGGATTGCCCATTGTGGCTGCTGGTACTTCTCAAATGTGATGGGGATTGGCCACTGTTGGAGACAGGATGCTGGGCTTGATGAACCAGTGGTCAGACTCAGTATGGCATTTATTTCATCCTGTTCAGACACACATCTGTCTTATGATATAGGGGGGTTCCCAGCGGCGGTGCGCCCCCTAGGACATATGGGGCAATGCCCCTCCTGGCCGTGGCCCCCCAGAAAACACCACTGGACTTGCTGCCTGCTCCTCCGAGCCCCGGCCGACACTTAAAAAAAACAACAACAAAAACGGTACCGCGGTGAATGTGTGGAGCCAACTCGAAGAACCTTGTTTAGCGAGGTAGCAACCTTTGCCTCCCAACAAGGTTCTTCGACAGTGGCTCCAACATTCTCAACGGCTGTCTGTGCGTGCATGCACAGGAAGCTTTGGGAGGACAAAAGGGAGGCATTTTCTCCCTTTATGCGGAATGGGCGGCTAGAAGCGCCATCCATCCTGCATAAAGGGAAACCTGCAATGAAATAGTGCCGCAGGGGGCACTATTTCATTGCAGGGATAGCCCAGGGCTAAAAGTCTTACCCGGGCGCTGCACACAGGCGACTGGGCCAGACTACACCTGTGCGGCAGCTCTGCACAGGCTGCTCTTAGGCTCTTCCCCTTCCTCCGAGAAGAAGCCAGCACACCAGCCATCCGGGATCCCAGTGCTGGTGAGTAAATTGGGGGGAGGGGACAGGCTGGGGATGGATTGGGGGAGACAGGCTGGGGACGGATGGGGGGG